>CABFOQ010001043.1:11863-29492 GCA_900660455.1 Gephyroberyx darwinii | reverse complement strand
AAGATGCATTCATGAACAGTTACAGAAAGGCTCAATTTTCAGACGCACCTCCCAATAGCTGAATGTCATCTCCCAGTGCACAGCAGTATCCATTAGCATGCTAATTGTTATAATTTTTGAGGAGTCATTCTATCTGAAGTACACCCCTATAATATGTCCAAATTTGACTTGTTTTCTATTTTTGTGATTAATGACTCCCAAAGAACAGGGAAATAATGAGATATCCCGAAGACGCACAGTGGGTCTGTTTGAGTCGAAGTTTTGTGATTTCCAGCAGTGAAATATGAGAGCTTTTGTTGTCTTTTGACTAATTGCAGCCTATTCGGCAGACGTAGGCCCAAATGTTTTTGAAAATTACCTCTCAACTCCTTCAGATGTGCTTGACAAAAACAAAAACAACTCAAGATATGATCAATCAAGAGATCCCTATTCGTACATTTGAAAGAGTTTCATTTCCTCGTCTGATTTTCAGATAAAAGCTGTAATGTATACAACGGCAAGCATGATGTTAAGTGATGTCTTATCATTTGAAGAATGATAGTAAAGCTAAACATTGTTCAGACATTTGGCCGTTCACTAAAACTCCAACTAATACCCCAAACGCTGTCAGAGGACGGTGTGTGTTTCCCAGATGCAGCAACTGAAAAAAGGCAGTGGGAATTTAATCACCCTCACAGATAGTCACTTTTGCCAGTAGCTCACATGTATAGTATGTAAGAGTTATTCCTGAAGGTTGACTTTAAGTGTGAATACAGTGAGATGGAATGGCTCCCTCATACAATTATGCAGCTGCCTTGTCCCTGTGTTCCCTGTTTAGCCCGATGTACCACCATAGAAGTTTCAGAGGATTTTGCGCTCTGTTTGGCAAAGTGGGAAACCGAGTCTTGCATGCAACATTACAACTTTGTGCTACAAAGTGCCCTGATTTAAAATGAATGGAACCGAAGCAAGAAACATACTAGCTTGATTTCAATCTCTGTGTCCTCTTTCTCACCTGTCTCTGTGAATCTCTGTCTTCTCTCTCTCTCTCAGCTCAATGTGATTTTCCTGGGCATCGCTCTCTACAAGATGTTCCATCACACGGCCATCTTAAAACCAGACTCTGGTTGCCTGGACAACATCAAGTAAGAGCACTTAGATCACTCAGATACCCATTAGAAACTTCCAGAAATAGCTTTGCATGTGACTTTTGTGAGTTGGAAAGAATGTTTCAAGATGAGAGTGATAGGCTCGGTTCCACCGAACCCATTGAAACGTCTGAGTTGCATTCAGTACGGCTCTGTTTGGGATCATAGCAACAGTTGGTACAAAAACAGGGTAGACTTTTCCATCCTGTTTCTTTCTATTTAGCCATCACCTGATTTAGGAGCCACTTTGTTTTTTGTGATAGGTTTATTGTATTTTGTATTCAAGCCAGTGTTCTTGAAAAATGTACTTTGTATTACTTCCCCCTTTGGTATTTTGAAACCTTTTTAAAAGCACTTAAGCTTGTGAATGCCCAACCCAGGGTCCAGGAATCTGGGCCCTCCAGGTAAGCATCTCTCATTAAGCTGAAAGGTTGTGTCAGCCCGGGTTAAAATGAAACATGTATTCTGTTGGGTGTCCATTATTATCTGAAGAGCACGCTTGTCCGCATCGGAAAAGGCCAGGAGACAATGTGACAGAATTAACCTGGTCTTATCTCAGCGTCAACATGGTGCAGATGAATATTCATACTGTGTGTGTGTGTGTGTGTTATGTGTGTGAGACTGTGTGTCTGCATGTGCCTTTCAGCCTTCCAGATAACATGAAATTATGAATGGCATTATAAAACTCTATGTGTGCTGGCTTTGGTGTTTACAATCGCCAGTAAATATGTGTCTTTGATATACATTTACTCCGGGAGTACGATTTATTCAGGTTTTGTTATGTCAGGGCAATTAAAATTGAGTTCCAAGACGAAAGGGGTAGACCGTTAAGGTTTCAGATAATAAAGCTTTACTTGAGCTTGGATTCCCATTTGTGTCTGCCACAGGGGTGGAAGAAGTGCACAACCCCTTTGCTTACATTTGGTAGAAATAGATATACCCTGGTGGCAAAGACCCTCCATTCAGATTGACAACTTTTGAAATATTGCACATTCAGTATAGTGGCCTCATGCAGTGCTCTGGAGAGCTCCTTCTGTCCATTAAAGTCTGTGGATTAAAGTTGATGGGGTTGGTGGTTCAGTTACACTCATTCTAATTGCATCCTTTAAAAGTTGGCTGGCTTGATGTCAAAATGTGCATCGTTTTTATGGACTGACCACCGGCTCTGTATGCAAAAGCTTTATCTTAAAGGCAACTGGTAACCAAGAGTAACCTTGGCTGTGGGGTGAAATGCTCAAATGGAGGACAAATACCTCAAAAAACTGTATTTTGATACAGCACTTAAGTAAAAAACGTTGGTTTTCACCCTTGCCACTTATTTGTTTTAAATAATTATTAGAATTTGATGAGTAGCTATACTACAACTGAAAAAAGTTGCTGTTTCCACTGTACAGTGACACAGCATTTTTGGTCATTGTCTTAGACTTAAGCTGCTCTATCTAGTGTCAGGGCAGACTGATTCTAAAGGGGTGCGGTTATTTTGCTGCCTATTTGCCATGATGGATACGGGTCCCTTTTGCTGTCTGTCTTGCCTCTTTTAAGGCACTCTGGACACATTAGTCTACTTTATGGCCAGCATACTGGCTGCTGTTTTGTAGCCTCGCGTCACTGGCTGTGTTTCAGCAGAGTGGCCCTCGTCTGCTCTGCTCTTCTCAGCACAATGATACACACATTCAGTCTAACAGAGACTAACGCACCCAACAGACAGATACATGAACAGATGCATGTGCATGCTCACACACACACACACAAATGCACAAGTTTGCACACACATACATGTACAAATAGATGCACACACCCAATTACACACACACGCAGCTTTTTTTGTGTTGTCTTTCACACGCTGGCTGAAATACACACAGACACCCAGTAGGCCACACAGAAATCCCCTCGATTGGCACTCTGGCCGCACTGGAGCCTGGAAATAGATCGCTCAGCGGTGCAGTTTGATTGAGTTCCAGGCCAGGACTGACCCATAATGGCAGTTACCTCTTTGAGTAAAGGCTTTGTTCCAAAACACGAAGTACACCATTAAAAATATTTAGTACGCTAAACAATTATTGCTGGCATAATAGTACAATTGATTATGGAACACGATTAAAGTTATTGGCTATCATAAGAATTGTGCTTGCAAAATAGTTACACCGTATTTTAAAAATATTGAGTCATGAATCTTGGCTCACAGTTAGTTAGGTTACGAAGATGCTCTAGGCAGAACTATATTTCATCTTTCAAGCCTTTGCACGTGTGTGTATGTGTGCATATGTGTGTGCACATGCTTGTGCGGTTCCTCATAGATTCATTACCTTGTTTGCTCTGCAGAGAGCTATTGACTGCGGGAGTTCTGTGTACTGTATGATTTATCACTCTGACCTCCCACAATGTACCAGGGACATGACCTCTCGACCGTGAGTCTTACTGACCACAAAACAGAATCCACAACGTCTCAGATCGGCATTGGAAAATGGAATGATGCTGCGCGATTTTTGTCAGCCCTCATTCATCTGACACAGTTTTTAAGCCAAGACTCATTACTCATACACATTGGGAACGCTGGCTTGTACAGTAAATATTAACCAGATACTGTTCGGCCAAGAATATTCTTAATAACCATAATGGATGTTAACTGGCGATCCTGTCCCATTTTGAACAAGTGATGACCAAAACGAATGAAGAGACTGCAGTCTTCCAGCTCTTAACATGGATCAAAATGATGATGTGTTTCTCTCAGCGTTGTAAAATGACAGACTCCGAGATTCATTTGTCTCATTTGGTGTAACCTGCCCTGACCATTAGCCACAAAAACCCAAGTAAAAGAAATTGGCCTCCAAAGAACGTGGCTGATATTTTGATATTTTATCTCTTATCTTTCACATAACCTTTTGTTATAATCTCTTATCAAGGAGAACTGGTTTGCTGATGATGGCATGGGTTAATTTAGCTTTAGTTTAATGAGGTGTGTCTTCTTTTCTTTCATCTTTCTTGTATTTGGTTCCTCTTTATGGTTTGATGTCACATTTTCTGTTCAGATTTCATCATGCTGCTTTGTTTTAATATGAACGTTACATCTCTCTTTCGCTGTGTATCTCTTTCCCCCCCAGCTTTTCTTCTTTTGATTAGCACTTGCATCTTTTTATGTTATGCTATGTTTATCTTTAACATCTTTCTGTTTTCCGTCTTCCATTTTTTTCCCCCTCTTCATTCTAGCTACCGTTATTATGATGGATGTGTTATTGTAGAGTGGCACTGGTAAGATGGAACATTTCTTAACAAAAGGTGTAGTGTAGAATTGATGTTGTGTTTGATGTGTTTTTTCCCCTCTCTCCATAATCCTGACAGCTACTGCCACTGCCATATGATACATGGATTAGGGCATGACTTTTGCAGTGGCGTAACTAGCTTAACACTAAAACTTCTGCTTTGCGGGGCATATTTGGAAGACGATGGACTGAACATCATCTTCGGAGAAGGGTTTGAATTTTGTCTTGCATAGCCCACTCTCCATGCAGATAAGAAACTTCAAATGAATTATGCTAACTAGGATGATAAAGTGATAAAAATCCCCCTGTCAACATCAAAAACTTTGTGATATTGATGTCTTTGGCAAACAGTTTCACGTGATTAGCATCTTCTTTCAAGCATACCTTTGGTTAAATAATTAACTCCCCGTAGAGTTAATCACAGCATTTACTCTTTTCCTCTCGGAAGCAGCCTGTAAAATGCCTTTACGCACATTTAAAGGAGGTTGAATTGACCAATTGCAATCTTGTACTTAAATGACTCATGGTATCGGAATGAACGGCACCTCTGCAAATTGAGCCATTCTGAAGGAAATTGGTGGTAATTTGACACCACAGTCTAAAATACATCTCCCCCCAGAATCGTTCAGTTTTGACATTTCAGCTTGATGATTATCACAATGAAGCTTTTCTCACTTATTTTTTCATTTGAAGGCCTAGCCTACAAGTGCTCTATCTTCTTCAGTTAAGGCCTTGGGGATGCATTTCTCAAGTGGCATCATTGCGCGCCCCTTCAAATGGTTCTGTGGGACACTTTAGGGTTTTGTAACAGACACAGTTGAGCGGCACTGAAATTGCTTAGATGAAATAGATAACATTCTAAAATTCATTTAAAATGCTTAATGATAATTTTATTTGGATGAGTTGAATTTTCAAATTTGATGCTAGAGATATGAACTGAGTGGATATGTTATTGATATGTATTAATGACTTTCAAGAATTCAGTACGCTATACAGGATAAGACTCTTAGCAATACAACTACTACATCCGTCAGTGAGTTGCTATGCTGGTAGATGAATGCCAATTGCGGTTTCAGAATGTCTCTTACGATGCAGCCTTCAACTTATCCTCATATTTTCATCAATTATCTCCAGAAGGCGATAAGCAGTGCACGATATGAATCGTACCCTCTTCATATCCTGTCCTCTCGGATGCATTTGTTACGACCTCTGGTGTCTGTATCATCCACCATCTCTTGAACAAAAATGCCGCCAGTTAGAGGTCAATATTTTCTTCTCTTTTTGCCCACCGCTTGTGTTTCCCTGTCCATTCGGCGTGATGAAGTACCTCTCCCACCAGGTCATTAAGACAGCCCTGGGAAAATTATGTTTAATGGTTGCCCTGGTAATTTCATAAATCATTTATTTTGCTGCACACCTGGCCCATTTATAACAGCTAACATGCTAAGGTCTGCCAGCATTTATGAGGGGAGCTAGCTACTGCTGTAAACCAAGATAATTATGCTTAGCACCTGTAAATCGCTACCAATACATGTCCCTTCCCAAAATGTGTGAATGTTTGGCCCCGATGTTTGGATGTGGATGCTGTGTGAAATCCAGTGAATGCAGCTTTTTTATCTCCACTGCCAGAATAAGCTGTCTTCCCTCTTTGTGCATTGTTTTGGTATTTTCCATCTTAATGTCTAAATTTGTCCCCTGTACAATTTACGTGATTACTTTCCATCCCTTTTCTGTAAGATTTAATTCTGCCTGTTTTCTTTTCTTTCATTTTATTCTTTTCATATTGCTCAGCTATCAGGATTACGAACCTGAGATCAAGTAAGACAAAAGTGGAAGAGCCCTCTATCCATAATGCCATATTTCATTTATTCTAACGTAAGAACAAATCAGGACCCAAATCCATCTAGCTGCCTCTCTGAATCATTAACATGATGTATAGTGGAGTACTCGGTTATGTTGAAGGCTGCTTTAGTGTGCGCACAGCACTCACAGCTCCTGTGTAAAGCCTACAGATGTGACACACTAGATTACGTTTAAGTGACACCTGTGTCTTCACATTTCACTCTATAGAGGTAGACACCCTACTCACACAAAAGTTACACTACAGTTACTCATGAGCTGTTTGTAATATTTTTCTGTCACAGTCCATAGCAGGTGAGCACACAATGTTTTCCACAGACCAAGGGCTCTCATTTATGTCATTTTAACCCCACAGGAATTTACAGTACAGTAAGAATTCACAACTACAAGACACTTAACACACAAGACACGTAAGCGATTTCAACATGTAATATACACAGTAGTGGCTGCCAATAAAAATGCCATATTTGATAGTCTGACCATAAGGAGGAGGAGACTCACAGCCTTATCGTGGAGGGCTTCCTACTTTACACCCACAGACCTTTGATGTGACGCATTGAACCAACGTTACTTTATTTCCATTCAATACGAAGAATGCAAAAAGAGGAGGTGCTTTAGGAACTACACAGTGCCGGTCATAACAGTATAGATTTATCCATCTAACATACATTCAATACGAAAAGCTTGATTTTACACTGATTTTACACTAAATCTTCCCCATGTGCCACCATCCCATTTTGAAGTTCTTTCATCTTGGTTTCACAATTTGATCTGATAATCTGTTACTTTTCAAACACGCAATGGCATCACTTGAAAGAGTGCAAAGGAGTAAAAAGGGTAGCTGTCCCAAAGGAGAGCGGAAAATAAAGATTAAATTCAGTTTCATCCTCATTTCTCATCAATTTCTCTCCCTCCTATTCATCTGGATTCATGCTTTTTTTCCTCTCTGATAAGCAGCCCTCAATTTTCACTTGTGTTTTGATTAATTGGTGTCTCCAGGCATAAAAACCTTAGTGTTAACATGCTGCTTTTTTCCTTTTTCTTTTCAATTCAGTGAGATCACATTCAGCAGTTAAAGTTATGTCCTTTGAATCAGCCACGCACCTTATTTTTCTTGATGCAATTTGAGTATAGACTGATGAAGAAATGCATAAAGTTTCAGTGCAATGTTGAACCCAAACCATGTGTAAAGAAATAAGTTAACTCCTGCCCTGGTTTGACCTCCGAGGGGCCACATGTACAAACTTTTTGAGCATAATCAGTTTTTGAAATGTTTTGTAAGCTGGTTGTTCTGCTGTGTTCCAGATCGTGGGTGATTGGGGCCATTGCCTTGCTGTGCCTGCTGGGCCTGACCTGGGCCTTTGGCCTGATGTATGTCAACGAAAGCACAGTGGTCATGGCCTACCTCTTCACC
Organism: Gephyroberyx darwinii; assembly: GCA_900660455.1. Taxonomy (NCBI): domain Eukaryota; kingdom Metazoa; phylum Chordata; class Actinopteri; order Trachichthyiformes; family Trachichthyidae; genus Gephyroberyx; species Gephyroberyx darwinii. The sequence continues at coordinate 21,831 of CABFOQ010001043.1, read as the reverse complement.
ATTTTCAACTCCCTGCAGGGAATGTTCATCTTCATCTTCCACTGTGTCCTGCAAAAGAAGGTACAGGTTCACTCTTAAAGCTGCACTAGTCAACTTTGCACATTGGCAGAAATCTGCACATAGCACGCTCATGTTTACCAACTCGGCTGATCGCTTTATACCAAAGAATACCAAAGGGATAAGAGAAGCAAAAGATGTAATGTTGGTAAGTCGAGCTTTCTGTGGACAGAGCACTCACTCGCTGCTGTTTAGAAGACAGTTTGTATTTTACTCTTAAATTTTGATTCATCGCTTCCTGGGTGTGGAGGATTTCCCACCAGTATTCATATCTCAATATCTTAATTTGGGTAATTATGGCAAATGTACAGGGTCTTACTTAGTGGGGATGGTACGCTCTTCTCTCTTGCAGCCCCACTTTGTGATTTAGGCTGCTAAAACAGGTGTATTTTTACATTAGAAAATCTTCTGCAGCTTTACAGTAAATCAAGAGATTTAGTTTATGGATAATTAAAATCATTGTCTTTGGATCTGGTCCACTGACTCATTTTTTTGTGTATTTATATGTATGTACAGGTGCGTAAGGAGTATGGGAAGTGTCTGCGTACCCACTGCTGCAGTGGAAAAAGTGTGGAGAGCTCCATCGGCTCTGGGAAGGGCACTGCCTCCCGCGCTCCTGGATGTTACTCTACAGGTTCACAGGTACCAGGACACTTTCCATTTTCCCTTTTTGTTTTCTTTCTGTTTCCTTTCCTTATCTTTTTCTTGATTTAGCTCTAGGTTGTACATTGTTACAACATCACAGACAGAAGTATTGGTTTTAGCTTCGGGAGGAGATTGCTCAAGCTCTCAAATGCAGATTTGACTGTCCCTGGCCACAGGAATATGTGAATTATTAAACTTAGTGGTAAGTCCCCTTATACAGCAAAGCATTAATGGATTCTTCCCACATTGACATGAAGAATGAATTGCCACGATACACTATAATTGAACATCACGTCCAAAGACTCTGATTTTCTTCCACTGTTCAATTATAAATAGTCCTTGGAGTCAAGCATGCAATGGCAGCCCACGATACAAGCTGGATTCAACAGACAGATCAAAGCTTTTAATTATCCACAGGGCTTTGACAAGAGGCTCTAACCTCATGCTCAGTTTCTCACTATGAGCAAGACAGGAATGGAAACACTCATAAAGACATGGTTATGTATTTCCAACTCGGAGGCTTCTAAATGGACGTGTAATTAGCAAAGTACATTTCTAAACCCACTAGCTATGAATGTTTTCTATCTGTCCAAATATTTGTCCATTGTTGTGTGTGTGTCCAGTTGTTGGCGACAATATGACAAACAGTATGTCATTATGTGTCATTATAAAAATGTATGAGATGTGTGTTGTGTCATTATCAGACATACAGACGTGTTGAAGATGACATCTCCTTTTAAGAATGCATTATTGAGCGTAACACCTCTACGAAGGCCCGGGGAAGTTTTGCACGTCATTAATATTGAAAGCTTCTATGAAAAAGTGCTCGTGTCCACAGTCTGAATGACTTAACTCATGCGGCAATGGAGGCGTTGAGAGAGAGAGATTTGGGGAGGTGCAGTGACACTTGCACTAAATTTTGTTAATGGTGATGGCAGTGGCAATGACTTAATTAAGCTAAGACTTTTCTGGGGCGTTTAAGGCAATCACAGGAAATTAAAGTCTTGAAAGCGTTGCTTTATTTCAAGCCTTTGTGTGACTATAATAGCTCTTCTGTCATTATTAGCTTTGACCTTGCTATTATTTTGCATATGGTTGATCATAAATTGTGGTGTGTTGGTACAGAAAGCTAAAGACGATATTTTAGTACACCATCAGTGGTTGGATCAGCCACTTCCTTTTACGAGTGGGCAGTATTGTGGCAACTAACCTGAGACAAAGTAAAATAAGCGTATCAAAACATTTTACGCAATAATTTTCTTTTCAGCATCACCAAATTCCTCTGAAATCTTCCGCCAAGCACTAACTTGAATTCAACTCTCTGCTCTAGAATATAGTAGTTGACCAATTGAACCCTCTTGAATAGAGCCTTTGCAACCTGAGACACTGAGCAGGAGCACTAGACTGATGACTTTATTATTGACTTCACCTTTCCCAGTACTAATGCTACCTTTAATTGGAAGTTACTGATCCCTGCAGCATGTATTTTTCATGGTTACAATACTAGCAGCAAAGGTTGGCAATCTTTTCTTTTGTTTCATATTAAACTTTATTACGTAAAGCACAAATTAGAGTGTACAGTAGATGAAAACAAACTTAAAAGCTAGTAAAACTAATGAAACATAGTAATAATACTGTAATAATCATTTGGATTGAATTCATACCAGTACTATTCAAACTGCAGCCTCTCTCTCTTTTGAGCTCTATCATTGAGCATTATGAATATACCTATTCTCACCTGTTCTGCCATGTCGTTTTGTCTCCACAGAGCCGCATCCGTCGAATGTGGAACGACACAGTCAGAAAACAGTCAGAGTCATCTTTCATGACTGGCGATATCAACAGCTCTGCGTCACTCAACAGAGGTACTTGGTCACATAGCAAACATTTGCTTGAATAACCCCACAATACACAATACACTAGCTGTCAATGAACATGTCTCCCAGGAAAATTAGGTATGGAACAATCAGTCTGCTGCTGCAGGAATTTATCCACTTCACTTTTTGGTGTGTTGTGGTTCTCACGCTGTGCCGCAAAAGCCTTGACACAAAACATACGCTGTATCAAGTATGCAAAAGTGTTGACAGGCAAAGCTTTTGTCTGCAAACCTCCTCCTAATCGGCCCTCCTATCTTGAAGTTATCACAAATTCCTTGAATAAGCAAACCTTTTTTTCCCAGTCCCCAGTTAAATATTACATAGGCTTAAATATTAGAAATGAACAAAAACTTTTTTTTGAGCTGTGAGTTCTCAAGATCAAGGTAAATGCAATGCTGTTCGAGTACATCACACAATTGCATTTCATGAGACCGCTCAAAGAAAATTTAATCAACAGTCATGTGTACAAACAATTTAAAAAATGTAACCAACCCCCTTTTGTTTAACTCTCTCGAGTGAAGCAATTCTGTGACCTCCTAATCCAAAACCCCTGAAACTGAAAACAATCTCGGCATATTTTCAGGAGAAACCTTTATGCAGAATGACAACCTAAAAATCAATTCAGTGGAATTCCCCTTCAGAAGCGCAAGTAACAAAGTATTTTACCATAATGCATTTGACAGTAGCCCAGCGAATAGAGATGACTTCTGAGGCTCTTGAGTTATACAGAAAATAAATGCCAATCTCACAGACTACATTTGCATTAGCAGCAAATACTGTCCTTGCTGGCATCCCTCACTGACACTCATGGCATCTCTTGATGGAGGGCTCGAGTTCCACACTGCTCACTCGCTAAATTTGCTCTGGGCTCCTGCTCCCGTAGACGCTAATGCATCGTTACAATGACAGATTAATGTTCGACAGCGGGAGGAAGTGTCAAGATCTCAATAATTAGGCACTCAGCTTAGCACCATCAACACACGCAGCTTTTATCCGCAGCAAGGAGGCTGGATTGGTAGGAGTCACGAGGAAGGCGATGTGGCGGTGGGTCTGGAGTTGAGGAAAAGCATAGATCTTTCACTAAAGACGAGGGAAAAGGGAAATGCAAATTATTAATGCAATTTTACACCTCGAGCCTCTTATAAGGCTGGATCTGATAGTGGAAATGTTCGAAAGAGCCCGAGAGTCTGCCAGGAAGTGCTTTCTGTCATCTCAGTGGATGCCGTATGGCACACTCACAAGCATCATGACAAACAGATGCAAATAGAATCGCACTTACCCTCGACTGCTCCTGTGTTGTTATTATGGAATTATGTGTAGAGGAGCGTACATTTCTCCCTGATTTGTCCTTTTCATTTGTGCACCCAGCTCCTCTCCTCGCATACGCGCTGCAGCTGACACTCTGCTGTGCTCCTCTTGAGAGGGAGCCACGCAATCATTGCATGTTGAATTTATCCCAGCATTCACGATTATTGCTACACAATCAGTACGGTTTGGAAATTGTCCAATTTATCAAACACAGACACATCATAAGTGGGGATCTGGCATGGGGAAAAGAACTGTTTATCATTTCCAAACGGGCTGGTGTTTTTGGAATGCTCTGTAATTAGGGCAAGGGAAAACAACAGCAGCAAGAAATAACATCAAAACAATATTCTAATAAAGACATATGTTACTTACGTATACTAAACCCAAACAAAACACAGAGGTTAAGAGTAAAAGAGGAGTTTAAATCTGTGGCATAATACTGTAATTATGTTCTAAGATATATTCTACCGGATATGAAATTATATGGATTTGAAGTCTTGACCACTGAAACTGTCTTAACTTTATTTTGGCAATGTTACTGTAGATGCTCAGTCAATCACAAGCCTCAATTCTACCCTTTCTTCTAGTGAACAACAAACAAAACAGTCCCTGCTCCTGTTTTTCAAAGGGGAGAGTCACAGGGCAATATTAAAGAAGTATCCTCTCCCTCTCCCTCTCCTTCTCCCTCTGTATGACAGATTCAGAGCACTATAAAAGAACAGTACACAACACCGCTGGAGGAACTAATTGCTGTATACTTCTACCTCAGATAAACGATGTTTACCCACTCTGGCACAGTACATAGTGGAAGCACATGCATGCGCCACTGTGGTATGCTTTGAATTTGATTTATTAAAAAAAACAAAATCAAATGTCATGTTGTCACATTGACGGGAAGATATCTTGTAAACAGGAAGTCAATGGAAGTGAATGTGGATTGCCAAATTTATTCAGCATACTTGATATTCTGTATGGTGTATTCAAACACTTGAAAATTATTTTCATCACCAGTGAAGGAAGCAAATGTCAGTGAATCTGCACCATTCATACTGAATATTGCAGCCCTCAAATCTACAGTTAATCACAGGGTTCAGACTGTAAAGGTTCTTTTGGTAGTGTGATATTATGTGGTTGGGAAACCGATGAGTCATTTAAGCTCGATCCTGGCAGCAACTGTCTGAGGACAACCATCGCATGAATAGAAAATTAATCTGTTCTGTTGGTGCAGTTGAGGCAAGGCTGAAAGATCCAGTTCGGCAGAAAAAACAATGTAACGCCCATCTTGACTCAGGGAGGACATATCACTTTATTCAGTAGCAATACACAAGAGAACAATATAAAAGGTCGACCTTAGTCCTTGAAAAAAATTGAAGGAGCACCCTCAAGAAGATTATAGCACTTGAGGTCATCAGACTGAAAATACCTAACCATAAGCAGTGGTAATGGTGCAGAGATACTGTATGAGTACAAGCTACAACAGATACTCATCCGCATCGGATCGTCACATAGTTTTCTGATAATTCAAAAGAGACAATCACAAGAAATTGGGGCGTATAATTTGGTGTTTATGACTTCAACTGTGACGACCAACAGTGCCTTGCTGTTTTATGTCCTGTTTAAGTGGAGTACAGGAGTGTTACAGTATGTGTCTTGTGTTTGCTATGTCAGTGCCTCTCTGTAATTTTGTCTGCTAATGTGTACGCCGTCTGAATGTGGAGCTTAACACTAATACCAGGCAATGTCATTGACAATATAGATAACACACAGTCCATCGGTCCCATTAGCCATGTCAGTCCAGCTCTGCCACTTCCTGTAGCTAAACCCCTCACACTAATGATCATGTGATCATTTGAATGTTAATGGCTGTCATTGCTCAGCTGCATCTGCCTGACTGATATGTGTGTTCTCTCTCTTTCTCTCTGTATATACCTCACTCTATCTACCTACCTATCTGTTTCTCCACTCTCATCCTCTTCTGTTTTCTGTCCTTTCTCCCTCACTGTCTCTTTCTGGCTGCTCCAGGGGCTATGGCTAACCATCTTATACCTAATGCACTCCTGCGTCCTCATGGCACTAACAATCCCTATAATACATTGCTTGGGGAATCGGCCGTCTATAACAACCCTCTGGGCATGTACAACACACAAGGTGTGCTAGCTTCTTTTCATTCTATATCATTGTGGCTAGGGCAGTGTTTTTTAATGCCTGGTCATGGGGAACCTTTAAGGTTGCACATCTTTGTTCCTGCCCAGGACATAAAAGTTGGCAACTTTATTATTGGAGAGTTGAATTTAATGGACTTGTACTGAGCTGGAATGCCAGTGTTCACCCTTCAGGGTTTTTACAGGGCTCTGATTGAGAAACACTGCTCTAGATGTTTGTCTGTTAGCAACAAAAAACTATAGCTTTATCACAAAGGTCCTATAGCTTTGTGCTGCTGTGGGGTTTTTAGCTGGAGGTGTATCATGGCTCCTATCCAGAGCATGCCATTCAGTCACAAAAGCATGAGTCACACTCACTCATTGCTGTTTGCCAGATAAGGATAATGCAGGGTTTCTAAAAATGAGAAATTCTGTAAAAATCAAGAATGGATGCAAATAACAATCTGGAGCCAGATACATAACCAGTAATCTGTTTAAACTGTGCTCTGATGTTGGCGATGAAGCTTGTATGCCATGTCTTCTGTCTCTCTGTTTTTACTTTTATTAATGTTCTTTTTTGATGTTACTGATGGATTGTCAAACGTTATTATTCAGCTAACAGAATAAGTGCGTAGCAGCTGCACTGAACACATGCTTAATTGGACACTGCACAGGTCACCTTTCATTGGTGCTGCCCAACATACATACACAACATAAAAATATACTAAGAGTTAGGCCCAAGCGGTTGCAGAAAGATTATGGCAAGCCCAAAAACTCAATCATGCTGCAAAAAAAGTGACATTTTCAGAAAGACTGGACATTGCACAGGTGCTGCACAAAATCTATGACAAAATACTTCTACATACATGTACTTTAACAACATACTAGCCTATACTACACAAATGGTGCACACATGCACAAAGATGACTTAAACAACACACTACACACATTTGAAACACCCAGTATGAGCTGTCACACTAAAACACTTTGACTAATGGAGTTGTATCTCTCCAAAGCCTGCCTATGTGAGAGGATTGTGTCATAATTGTAGATGAAAAAGCTGTCAGCAAAGTCATGATGTAAACAAAACCTCAGACAGGGCAGTGCAGTTTGAATCAATCATTGTCAAACAATTTGCACGCGCTTAAAACATTTTTTGTTTTGTTTTCTCCTGACTATCTCAATAACATCTGATGTTTTGTTCTCGGGCTTATTCTATTTCTTTGCATTGGAAATAATTTTGCTCTCAATTTGAAATATTTTGTTAACTATTGTCAATGTTCAATTCATATTTCGAAGGCATACATTATTGGATTTCCCTTATCTAATTTAACAACTTAACAATAGTACATAACATAAAACTATGAAACTTGAGAAGAATTGAATAGAAATTGCCTTTATCTTTGTAACTGTTATTTTAACAACTAAATCCTATAATAACTCAAATCATTAAGTCATGGTAGCTTAATGCTTATGGAAAGCACTTGACAAGGTAGAATAACAACTACTGTTCATTATTTTGCAGTGTATTGTGAGATAAAGTACAAGGGTCTTGAGGTAACTTGTTTACCGATATGAAAAGGATTTACCAATACAAGGAATACAATGAACCAATACAAGGAATACCTGATCAATACAAACCACAGCCATCACAAAAAAATCAGCCATCAAACAATCCACTCTATCCTGGCATCAGTCGGACTGTTGAATAGTTGTTACCATTTCATTCCAAGTCTTAGTAACTATGTGATATTCAGTATCAATGAGATCATCTTTACGCTGAGGACCCCACAAAGATATAACAAGAGTTTGTTCACTATATTTGTTAATAGATATGTTGTGGTCATTTCTGTGGGTTCGCAAAATGTGCATGGTGACATAAAACAAATTGCATTCCGGAAACATTTTCTTGATGAGTCATCAGCATACTGTATGTGCACATTTCTCTTCTACCTGTCACTGTTATGCTTATTGTGTTTCTTTTTTTCTTTCCTTTCCCTCATGCTGTCCCTTAAAGAGCCCTACAGAGAGACAAGTATGGGAGTCAAACTAAACATTGCTTACCAAATGTAATTGACTTCGGTTTTACTTTCTTTTCACTCTATGCTGCCAAAGGGGTAATGAAAAAAATGTCATTCCCTTTGGAAGTAATGCTATTTTTATAACAAAGGCCCTCACCATTTCAAGCAGACCTGTAAAATCAGTCTAAATCCCAATTTGAATTTCACTGCTCAATTTGGGTTCAACTACTACATGTGGAAAGAAAATCATTCAGGGATATGCTATTTCATACACACACCAAAATCCATTGGCCCATTTGATGTCACAGTCTGAGCATTAAGTTGTCACCTCAGCATTTTCTAAGGCACATCAATTCACATTGATCTTTATTATATTCTGTGAGAAGATACTGAACAGTTGTGCCTGTGCCTTTGTCTTGTCACTTTGGTCAAGCCAATACAGACCTTGAAGGTCTCAGAAATATTAAGCTTGTCAAATTTTCAAGAGCCTAACTCTGGACTTGGCATTTCTAACAAGCTGGATGGCCTTGTCTGAGGTTGATGTTTGAATTATCCTCTAAAATCTGCATTGATGTAGACAGCCTGGAAAAACGGATAGAAATTGGAATCTACACATTCATGCAACAGAGAGAACAGAAAGTTGTGTCCTGATCAATGTGGTTTTACTCTGGCGTATTTTAACTCATCCACTTTTATGAAGACAGTAAGCTATAATGATATGGATACAGCAGACATCAATTTATTCTTTTTGGTCAGTAATGCTCATATGGGACAATATGGCTGGCGTCCAAATCTATAGCTGTAGTAAGCATCACTTTGAGTGTTAAGTGCATGGCTATGATGTGGTTTTGTGCTTAAAGTTTTGTGTTGTGTTTTGTGTGCTTGAACTTTGTGTCCTTGAGTGTCACACCTTTATCAGTGTTTTCACCTTTTAAGTTTTTCCATAGATTCATTAGTTAGATTTAACTAAAAGCGATATAAACTGGTCTGAGAAAATGTTTTCTGTTCATGTTTACTTTATAAGTAACAAGGTAAGTGTGTGTGATGTTGATATTCATCAAGTCTTTTAATATACAGATGTTATTGCTAAACCAAATATTGTTACCACAAAGTGCATTTTATAGATCTGCAGATGACATTACTTGCTGAGCATGCTTGAGGATCAGGACATATTTTGGATTAAAAGCCCTATGTTGTGCAATTTGTGTGTAAAAATGGCTGACATTTAGCTGCAGTAATTAGATCCCATCAGATTTCTCACATGTCCATCCTACCTCCAACCCAACCCATGCTTGTCATTCCAGAGGGAATCCTGAACAATGCCCGGGATACAAGTGTCATGGATACTCTACCACTGAATGGTAACCATGGCAACAGCTACAGCATCGCCAGCGCTGAGTACATGAGTGACTGCGTCCAGATCATTGACCGGGGCTACAACCACAAGGAGACCACCCTGGAAAAGAAGATCCTGAAAGAGCTCACTTCCAACTACATCCCCTCCTACCTCAACAATACCCATGAGCGCTCAGCCGAGCAGAACCGGAACCTAATGAATAAGCTGGTCAACAATGTCAGCAATGGTGGCAAGGACAGCGGCTATGGAATGGGCATGGGCGTTGGGGTGGGCATGAATGTTGCGCTGGGCCTGGATGACCATTCCTCCTTTGGACCGCACCATGATGAAGGCCTGGGCCTGGAGCTGATCCGTGAGGAGTCTAATGCCCCCCTGTTGCCCCAACGGCCACCCCCATCCCTGCAGGCAGTGGACAACCTCCACAATCACCTCCACCAGTCAGTGCCACCTCCCCTTCCACTGTCCCACCACCCCTTCTCCTCTGCCACCTCTTCCTCCTCATCCCGGAGGAGAATCCCCCAGGAGAACAGCGAAAGTTTCTTTCCCCTACTTACTAACGAGC
>CABFOQ010001043.1:0-11766 GCA_900660455.1 Gephyroberyx darwinii | reverse complement strand
ATGTGTCTGCAGCATCTGCCGATGGCTCCAAAGATGCTGGGGACACCAAAAGCCCAGAGGCCAGTTCAGACGACGTTTACTACAAGAGCATGCCCAACTTGGGCTCACGTAACCACCTCCATCAGCTGCACTCCTACTACCAGCTAGGGCGGGGCAGCAGCGATGGCTTTATTGTGCCCCCCAACAAAGAGGAGTTATCCCCTGAAGAGGCCCACCAAGAGCCCTCGCACCTTGTCACCAGCCTATAGACCCCCACCACCACCCCTCCAGTGTCCCCTCTATCACCGTGGCCCTCTTTTCTTCCCTGTGTCCCCTCATTCGATCAGTCGTTGGCAGTGGTAGCCTTTCTTTTTATTCTGTGTCCTGAAGACTGAGGCAGAGAAAATAACTCTGTTCAATTGCTATTACTGACCACAAACAGAATAGTAATTGCTACGTTTGGTGGCTAATATGTGACTTAATTTGGTTAGACATGCAGGAATCTGTTGATGTTGTGTTCCTCTTTTGTGAGAGGCTCAGACCCTGTGTGGATTGATGTGTTTTGTCTCAGTGTGAGGAGAGACAAGTACTCATGCAGGATTTTTAGGTCTTGGAGATATAGTCTGACAGTCCAAAGGAACTACAAATGGCCCAAAAACTATTTGATGTGTAGACTACACCAGAACAAATGGGAAATTTAAAAGACTATTTTATTATACTTCTGTATCCATATTGGCTTTTTGAAAGATTTTCTTCCTCTTTGGTGAGTTGCAGCACATTTTGTTTGCTGAAGTGTCCCTGCAATGAAAAAAACTGATTTTGAACAATTACCACAAAGGAATTATTGATCGTATGCTTTGGAACATAGCTGTTCTTTTTTGTTCCGTTTTACTGTAATAACAGTTGTTAAAAAGAGGGAGAAAAAACTAATAAGAGAATTATGAGATATTTCTATGTAATTGTACAGATACTAGCATTGCACATAATAGTATGCTTTTTTTGTTCCACCCAAACCCTTTGTCTCTGTAAATGTAGTGGTTAGGAGCAATTTTGTTCTGTTGTGCTGGCCTTTCTAGGTTTCTGGTCTGTTTTTTTTTCTCTTTTATCACTTTCCAAGAAACAACCATCCAAATAGCGACAAAATAACACAAAGAATCGTACAGACAGTTTTGTGCAACGTATCCACTTTTGTTTTCAGGCCTGTTTTGAGTTCCCGTTTTATTCATTTATTTCACTGTGTAGATAGGAGAACCCAGTCAGCTTGAGGGAGCAGAACCAGTCCTTAGTGTCGAAGAAGTTAAAGTCCCATAGAAAGGTGCATAGTGCATTCTGCATTTCTTTTGGCATTCAGAAGACTCTTGTGCTTCTCAGAAGGAGAACAAATTGAATATTGATGAGCACTAGGCACTTGTACAAAAAAGAAAGATGGCTGTTTTACTTATTAAAGAAAGAGCTTTTGGAGTGAGAAAAACTGGAAGTGTTTTTCTTTTTCTTCCTCGAGGGAAATATATATTTATTTATTTGTTAAAAAACAATAATAAAGTGGAAAATGGAGGTAAATAAGTCTAGTGGCACAGATTTTATTATCAGCTATGGTTATGGCTTTTTATTTATTCCTTTTTGTATGGGTTTCCAAGTTGAATGACCTCATAACATAAATATTTGTTGTAACAGTGAAACTTGTTTGCCAACAAATAAATTACTGATTAAGATTTATCACATAGATATGACAAAAGTTCTGGTGTTTTGTCTGGGTCTTGAAACACTTTTATATAGAAAATGCTAAGGACCTCCAAATGAGGGAGTTGTCGATTCTCTTGTTAATTAATAGTTAATATCGCTCATTAGCCCTCTTTCATTCTTCTTCTTGTGCCAAAAGCCCTGCAACTTTAGTCCAGGAACAGTGGATGTGCTCTGTAAGCTCTGTCCTGCTTTACAGTAGAAACAGTGATTTCATAAACTTACTGTAATAAATGTTGAAATACCATTGCTGGCGTAACCTATGAATTCCTTACAGATGTATTTAACATGAGAACAGAGTAAGCCGTGAAGGAGTCAGGAAAGTCTTTTGGATCATCCATCGTGACATGAGGCATGGAGGAGAGGTAGGTATGCTTCGTCCTCTGAAGAAACGTTTCAATCAGAGTATTTTATTGTTTAGTACTGCAGCAGTAGCTTACCCTACTGGGCATACTGAGTGAAGCTCTGTGTCAAGGTGCTGGCATAGAGCATGACTGTCTCAGCTTCAAGTTTTGGGGATATGATTGTTTCACAAAAATGATTATTATTGTATGATAAAAGGATTGTCTGTCAAAGGTCTGTCAAAAACTGGAAGGTAATGATGTATTTTCAGTAAGTAGACATATAACTTGCTTTAACTATGTGTGTACAGGTCAATTACTTCAGCAGCAGTAATCAGTGCACATTCAGGAAAGAAGATTTTTTAATTCAGCATCTATATTATATGTGAAATGCATCCCAGCATGTATTTCAGCAGAGACATATCATTTGCAGAGAGATATATAAGAAACCGAGTATCCAAAATACTCACTGACTGTATTTAATATTATTGGGGGGGAAACAGAGAAAATGTGACTACTTATCAGACCTGAGTCCAAATAATGTTTTCAAATAATACTTAGCATTAGTACAGTGCAGACAAAACAAAGGCTTAATGAAAACATTTTTTCCCCAAGCGTTTGCCTAAACCTAATATTAAAACCATAAACTATTCAAGGACTGAATTGAGAATATGAATGAATCCTCATCAGCTTGTAAAACACGTACAATACTACAGTTAATTTTAGGCCCAGACGATTTGTATATTCTGGATTAAGTGCATGATATTACAATTTTAGAGTTTAATATCAAGATATATCATCAAAAGCAGGAAATCGCTACGTCTGTGAACCTGGTTTACAAAATCCTTGCTATACTAGCCATAGACATTACCCAGGGAATGATAATAATTTTATGCAGTAAGCAGTCCCAGATTTTCTGAAATACATTACTTCTCTTTGCAAATTCTGCCTGCTTTCCATGCAGAAAAGCAGAATTTAGCCCAGATTCATGGAATTGGTTGATAGTGATTGATAGCTGAGTCATTGTTAAAAATTGCGAAAGATGTGTGACTCATCTTATAACCACCTGGATGTCACATTAAAAGACTGAGGGGGCCTGAGGCCTGGCGCTGTTTCCGGACCACAGATATGCTTAGGCCTGGATCTTCACTTAGAGATATGACTTGGGTGGAAAGAAAGTGCTGTGGCTGTCACTGCCGCATCAGTTTGACTGGCATTTGCAAACTGGGCAAGTTCATGAAATGTGCTGAAGAAGTGACTCTGGTCCCTATCCACTTTATTAATGAGTCATTACGCAAGCTCATAAGCTGCCCCAGGCCCTGCTGCTCCCTGCAAACATGCTTGCACGGCACAAATGGCATTGTGAGTAAACTGCAATACAGAATCAAAGCCAGGAAAGCTCGAACCATTGAGATGAGACTTGGCTTTGACTTGCGATGCTAATGCTGAGACACAAATGTTTATTGGCACGCAGAGTGGTTGCAGACTGCAGTTATGTTCTTACAAACTGATCAGACATTCTCAAAAAATGCCACACAGCATCCTTTATCCATATTGTTTATCTGTATGAGAATATTCCCTCTCTAGCACCAGCTAAATGGAGACATTGATTTAATTGGCTAGACTGCCAGACTATAGATTGAAATACTTAATTGGTATGGGTTTCCTGCTTACCTCCCTAACCACAGAGTAATTGTTGACATGTGCTCAATGCTCTCAGAATAGAGCGCTTGGTAGCCCCCAAAGAAGCAATCGATATGTTTGTGCTGGGGCTTTGCTTTGGAACCTGTCACACTCACAAACATCCTAACCACGGTTATGTATGTATCTACCGTATCATTTAAACAACCAGTTGTTGTTCAAGGCCATCCGATCCTTGGCAGTAATATAGCAGCACTAGTACCCTCATGTTCACGGGAAGACCCTTTTCAACTAACAATAGAGCAGATGCCCGTGATTGTAGGAATTGCTTATTTCCAAAGTCCCCCGAGGAAGTTCTCTCTGGCATTCGGCTGGACGATCCATGCGACTGGAGATATCCTTGTTGCTGACAGCGAAGGGCGATGTCCACTATCCCTGCATGTCCTCCAGCACTTCACCGCTCTTCAACTCTCTCTATCCCATCTCCCCTAATCCATGCCGTTCTGTCATCCAGAAGGCAAACTCATTTTTGTGGCACCATTTAGCTTGTTCGTTTGGTAGCCTTAATATAACTGCAAATTACGCCCCTTTGATGTACTTTTGCTTCACAAATCAATGTTTTCCACATTGTTTACTTTGGCACACAGTATTTAATATCAAATTATTTTGCATGTATGTTTTTTCACCCGTATGATTGGTACGACAGCTTAATAACACAGTATTTGAAAAGCTTTTTTAGGTTCCTTCACTCAGCATACATAGTAAATGGACTTCATCAGGATTATGTGTTTTTTGAAAAAAATACAAAAATTGATTGGAGCAGCAATAAACCATTTTGCTTCCAGCTGTAAATAGTTCCCATTCTTGGTCTGAATGGAGTACGAGACAATATTGTGTATATAAGACATTGTTACTTCTTTTTATGCAACAAAATATACCAGATGGGGGGGATAGATGCATTGCCGAGACATGTTGAATGTGTTAATAAGGTGAAGCGTCCAGCTAACAGCAATCGTGAGCTGTCCGGCTGAGGAGATTGTATTGGAAACCTGCTTTCGGCCGTACGTGTCGGCACATCTGAGTGCGGGCAGCTGTGTCGTGTGTGTGGACACGTGCCTGTATGTGCGCACATGCATGAGTGAGGGTAAGTGCCGAGGAACACCTGCATGTCATGTGAACAACAATGTATGAGTAGGTCAGATGTGATATATAAAATGGCACATTTCATATCTTGCCCCCTGGTGAAAAATCAATAGCTGAACACCTGGCAGAATTCCAGATTAAAGGTGAATCAATGTCATCTGCAGCTTTGTGTATTGGGACAACTTGACAGCACTAGCACATAAAAGAAACTAGCTCTCTGCCTTTTTCAGTTGAGATAACATTGATTTAAGAGAGAGGGGGATAGGGTTTGTCAATGTTTGCCAAAGTGTTCAAGACTTGGGACAAGGTGTGGTTGAACTTAAGAATGATATTACAACTTGGTCAGTTTTGTAACTTAATTTACAACAGAAAAGCAGAGACGTGTTCTTATTCATAACTTATGTTAAATGCTTACATTTTATTTTTAATAACCTCATCCATAACTGATCGAAAGATTGGTCTGTAGATGTTAAGCCATTTAGCACCTATACACACAAATGGTTGCCATGGATATTTTCTGACCAATCTAGCAGTAGATGATCCGTCGCCTTTCACATTAGTTCAGTCAATCTGCAAAATGTTAATTTCAAGTCAATTAAATAAGTAATATAGTTATGTATTTACACAAATCACAAAGAAATTTTTTTTGGATGTCTCCCATGCATCACCCTGTAGTTTTAATTCACTCCCGTGTGCCCCTGCCGCTATTTTCACTCATAAATATACTCATATTATGTGTCACTGCCTTGTTTTATGACAGACGCGGCAGTGACAAAAGGCCCCTGTGACCCTTTATGTCTGACAATATCACAACACTTACTCACCAGGGAGCACGCTGGCCCCTCATGCCATGGGCAAACAGGCCACGTGACATTCACAACAATCCTCTGTGAGTTCATTTGGAAGATAATTTTCAGCGTGGAGATGGAGCAAGCCTAGCCAGGAAAGTGGTAATGGCTGTCCAGGGACTGCTGTGTGTTACTGCAGGTCACAGGATGGAGTGTGCTGTACATAACATGATCTTTAATGCGGCATACTTTAGAGCCAGAAAGGCTACTGCAACGAGATGTAGTTCATCTGTAACTGTATGCTCGTCATGGTCTCTCCCTTTAGTCCCTCCAACTGTAGTCTTGTTTACACAGTCGTTCTGGGCTTGAGCTTTTGCAGCGAGTTGATCTTAACAAGTGTGTTACAAGGCTGTTCTTACTGAGATGTCATTGGATTACATACCGAGTGAGTTGTGCCCTAAAACCTGCCCTGGGATGAAATAGCTTTACCGGTTTTTCAGAGCTCAAATACCTTTTGCAGAAGAGACAGTACCGACTGTTAACATCTCAAGAAGAAGAAAATGTTCTAAATTCTTTGCATAGAAATGTTCTGTTAAACTTTCACAGATTGCTGTGAAAATGTTTTCTTTCTCTCTCTTTTACAAGCAACTCTGCTTGTTAAAAAAAGAAAATCAGATCAGTTTCATATATCCATGCCAAAAGATGTTGATAAATAAATAAAATAATAGCATATTCTTGGCCCAAGTCTCCCATCGGGAGTGTTTTACTGCAAATATTAGATGTTGCTTGTGGTAGCGGTGTACGAAGGTCGTATTTGTAGGTCAGAGATATAAAAGTTGTTGTGAGATTGTGACAACCATAATGACACCATAATTATGCTCCTCACAGCTCGAGATGAATGATAAAAACATAGTGATAAAGGTGAAATAGTTGTGTCTGCAAGCCAGATGGCATTCAATGATGATGTCTGGCTTGCAGTCAAGGTGGACAACAGACAAGCCAGTAGTTTGACAAGCCAATGGATTCCATACTCGCCATTGCCCCCATCTGTCCCACCTCTATGGCCAATCAGCAGAGATAATCTTTTGAATTAAGAGGAAAAAAATCCAGGGTGAGCACTTGGATGAGATAAGTCCCCTTTGTCAGTCCGGGCAATGGTATTTTAATTAAATATATGAACACATGGTCCAGCCCCAGATGCTGAAGTCTAAACAAAGATAGCATCATCTAATCAAAGCCAGTCCCGGAGTGTTTCAAGGGCAGAATTATTTTCTATTAGGGCCCTTCTCCCCGGGGATTGAGCCAATTTTCTTTATTATGATAGAATCAGCATATTGTAGATTGAATCTGGCGATAGTGTCACAGCGGGGTAGGTGCGCTGGTCCCACCAGCATCTTAAAACCTTTTCTGCACACGTCCAAACTGCAGATATTTTCCTTTTTGATGATCTTTTTTATTTTGATCTTGCTAGGAATGTGGTTATGCTCCTTTGAAAGAGGAAAGTAGACCTTTTGTTGTTGTTAGCGCACAAGATCGCTGTCTTTGGTACAAATGTTTTCACTGACCCATTAATCTCTTGACCTTGCCTGATTGTAATCGGTATTCCTTCAAAATATGCCGTTGAGGACAGAGATAAAGCTATCCGTCGTGATATGCCTCCATTTCAAAACGCTAAATGTTCAGTGGAAGCATTTGTAAGGTAGAACCAAGAATTAACTCTGTTAGACTCGCTAAGACAATAAAATATAATCTTCTGGATTCTCTGTGGATACTGTTGATTGGACACTGCTGCGATCCAGCAATTTAATGAGATCTCCTAAAGGGATGCTCTCACTAATGTGTACACATCTGCTTTCATCACAGGGGCTGGATATGGCTGGATGCTAATACTAACACAGTTTTATACCATGCATGCTAGCAACTAATGGTACACAGTTAGCGATAAATGATGAAGTCATAATGTGCCATGTTTTCTAATTGGATCACTCAGCAGCTTGGTTAGGTCTGGATTTTTTGCAGCATTTCTTGGAGGAAGAGAGATGCCCTCTGGGAAGTGGAGGCTCAAGTTGCAACACATCAGACAATATCCTTCCATTTCCTGCTGTCAAAACAGTTAACATCTAAATATATAGAGGATTGTTATTTCTAGATGTGAAGAGGAGTGCTAGTTTCCATATTCAAACCATAATTTAATTGCAGTGATTTGAACTCAAATTGCATTTTATTAAGCTGGCATGGTGCAAGGTGCTCAGTTTCCATATTGCTTTCACAGGATATGTGTTTAAAAAAACAAAACAATTAAATGCTGCAGAATTGTGGACTATGTGTAAAGGTCTGGGGATTTGTGGAATGATGAAGTGGTTTGGTTCCAGGATTCAAACTAAATCACTAATTGCCTGACTGTCCTTGTGCATCCTTAATTGGCTTAATTTCAACCAATGGCCCTTTGAAACTATATGTCAAGGAAAATGCTGCAAACTAATTTCTGGGTAGATTAATTGTCTGAATTAGTCAAATGGATATGGTCTTGAATTACATAAAGTGATGAATTGTATAAGGACGTTAGCCCTGTGGAATATGGTATAAAGATAGCGGGTCAATGATTTTTTATTTCACTCTTCATATGTATGCCAGGCATCGTTCTTGTTAGGTTATGTATCATACTATATAGTTATATAGGTTAGGGAGCTTGGGGTGCAATTCTGAGATATTGAGCATCAAATATTTGACATGCCATCTGGCAAAACTGTTATGTACTTTTTATCTTTTTAAATATTAAACCTCCAAAGGCTCTTTAAAAAAAACTCCACTCAAAGCATTAAGATCACGAATATATGAAAAACTCTGATAGAAAGGTCCGATAGAACCTTATATTTCTAATTCCTTGAGGACCATTTTTAAAAAGGTCCTCTCCGTTTTTGAAGAGGTAAGCTCTCTACTCTTTATTCTGAGGGAATAATACCAATGATGTTAACCAGTATTCACTTCTTGTTAAAATTCAGATGTCACAGGCTTCTGTCACCTTCATTCTCTCTTTACCACTTTGAGGACTCCACATGTGCCAAGGTTCTAAAGATTTACACCCTTCAGCTGTGCCTTCAACCTGAAACACATAATAGGCTGTGGGTGTGCTGGGACACCTTATGTCCTGCTAGTACCACTCACATTAGCAGGCTAATAGAAATGCATTTGAACTTTTTTCAATATCAAACTAAAACATTTGCACAGCTTCAATGGGGCGCCATTTTTTTTGTCCAACTTACCTAATGATGATGTCAGTGTTGGTGATGAATACTTGGCTTCATGTTTGATTGGGGCGCTGACAAGCCATGCAGCTCCTAATGTAATTAACAGAGTTGAATTGGTCTCTGGCTGATGCATGCAGAAATAGTGCAGTAAGGATAGACGTTTTAATCCCGTTCCTGCCGTTACCAATTTTGTATTTTTCCCCATTCTTGTGAATTTCAGAACAGCTGTCATAGCAGAATAAGTGAAGATTTAATGACATATCCACCACTTAAAAAAAAAAATACTCTAGCACATTATGGGTCACTATAAAAGTTATATTATATAAGGACTGAGTAGTCTGTGTTTTTCAAATAGTGACTGAGTATCAAGTAACTTTTTTTAACTTTTTGGAATTAACCACTTTGATTTTATTCCGCATCCTGTATGCAGTATTTCACCCGTTTGATCAGATACGAACTGTAAATCAGAAAGCCGTACCTAATTGCCCTTTGATGTTCCTTTCTTGCTTTTTTTCCTGCTTCCACATTCCTGTTGATAGGATACAGTGACGGTGCAGAATTGCAATTGTGTTGCCATTGCTAATAATAACAACAGGATAGATTCCTGGGGCCATTTTAATTTTTCATTTTCATTTTGATGAAACAATTTCCAGCTCAGTTCACTCATCGCTTAGGGACAGTGCAACTTCATAAATGGTTATGTTCACAGAAGTGTAGGATAGATTTATTCTCTCTGCTGTTCAGCAGAGAATCTGATGAAGACTTTCATCTCACTGAGACATTCCTCACATTTTCTATTCTAGAGCTTCATGGATTCAAACTTCTCAATCTTGGGATTTGAACCAACAACCTACAACAACCTGCACTGATAACTAGGCTATCTTGCAATGAGTCATGAGTTGGAAATATGAAAAAGCAATGTTTATGACATCGACTTCTCTCCACAGTATTGCAAACCTTTTTATTTTTAATGAGTAAAGGTACAGGTAAACACGTCTTACAGATGAAAAACACTTCTCCGGGCTATTTGGAATCTTTTTTGTCCATAGTTTCCTTGCAAGCACATTTATACCATGTTCTCGGTGAATTAGGGATTCTGCTGATTCTTACTGACAGAAGAGTAAATATAACCAGACAAAGCAAAATGGTTTGAATACATTTATATACAGTTTATGTAACCCAACATGGAAAAAACAGGCACATTGTAGGAGATGCTTGTTTTGTTTTTCATAGATTATTGATGTTTGCAGAATTTTTAAAATGGTATGAGACATAATAGGAGTCAATGCGTTTTTAAAATGCTTAATTAAAAAAGTGCACGTTGATAAAATTCTTAATCTGATGTAAAATGGGTTTCCTGGGTTCATGGCGTTTGGTCACATTTTAATCCACTGGCAGGATTTGAGCATGTTGGTATACTGGCTTGAATCATGAGCATCAAAATGCCCAATGTGGCTCACAAAAGCATTAATCCACTGAGTTTGTTCATGCTGTTACACTGTAACTCTCTTGCTATTGAGAGATTCTCGCTCATGCTAGCTGGCCTACCGCTGACACCTTGTTTTGAGCTTAAAAGAGTTATACCTACTTGGCAATTGTAGCAGCTAAATCCATCATTTAAATTACAGCAAACTGGTGCTAGCGAAGCTGTCTTGTGTGTTTACTCAAAGAGATGACAGAGTTTTGTGTTTATAGGTGCCAGTTCTATTCAGTATGGCAATGTTCATTAAAATATTTTGACTAACTTTGGTTTGCAGGCTGAGTCAGCAGTTGCAGGCTACCTACCAAAAACTGCAGAATTGAAGTCGCAGCAGTAGATGAGAAGAGATGAGGAATAAATGACATAAACAGTACGGAGGTAAAGGGGGGCGGCTTATCAGCTTATGAGCCACATCTGGTATGTTAGCGTTAGCCAGATCCCCATAGACATCACATCCAGGGGCCTGCTATGAGCAGACAAAGTAATAAATGATCTGGTAGATTTAAAAACATGAGGTTACTGAACCATGAGTTGTTTTTTTTAACTTTTAACTTTTAACTTTTTTTAACATTACCAAGTTAGAATAGAATAAGAGAAGGGATTATACTCGTGTATACTCAATGTTGACTCAATTTATTATTGCAGGTAACAATACAGTAGCATTCTAATGTTCCTTTAATATAAGACAGGGTTCCCATGGTAATGGAAGACCTGGAAAAGTCATGGAAAATAGAACATGTACTGTATAGTTTTGGAAGTGTCATGGAAATTTGTTGATCATCTTTTTCAATATTTCATGTGAAACTTGGCTGCTTGTTGAGCCACTTCCCTGAAACTTCCTGATCGTATCGGTCCTAAATGATAGTTGTAGCCAGAAATAAGACCTGGCACATTCAGATCAGATAGTCAACGGAAAACGTGACATTTGCAACATAGACTCTAACAAATAAATTGTCTTGGAAAAGTCATGAAAAAAATATAGAAACCCTGATAATAAAATGTACTTGCCTTTCATTTTCATGAGCTGCATATAGTGCCTAAACCATTAGGAGTTTAGTGGCTGTAGCTTTTGGTTTCATGTTAGGCATAGAAGTGTGCAACACAAAACAACCTCACTGAATTAGCACAAATGTATATTTACTAAAGGCTATTGTAATTTCACAGGCTTGAATAAAGATATTGGGTTGAGATTGCAGTTACATTATCTTTGACTAAAACACCTCTCAGTGCTCGCCACAAGTCCCCACATCCTGGTACAAAGGGACACACTTACTTAGGCTTATTAGTAATCCTATCACAGCTGCTGTGGCTAGTGCACAGAGGAGAGGCTTTGACCATTCCTTACAACCGGGATCTGTTCAGTGACTGTGTGTGTGTGTGTGTGTGTGTGTGTGTGTGTGTGTGTG
>CABFOQ010001042.1:0-14317 GCA_900660455.1 Gephyroberyx darwinii | reverse complement strand
CCCCCCCCCAGCACCCACCCATACCCAAAACCAGACCAAGGGCCTCCAGTTTAGGACCGCAGGGGAGTGGGATCTCTGTCTGGAACACCCAGCAAGACCACTGAGACCCACTGAGAGCCAGGCAGGCTACATTAGTTAGGGTTATTATGGTGCTTAAGGCCCTTATTAAGACCTCATCAAGTCTGGCTAGTTAGTTAGCTGTTGACAGTACTGGCATCGGACTGGTTACAGCGATGATTATACACCGATTTGTGTACATGTGAGCGCTCGATTTAAAATGTCAAAAATAACAAATACGTAAGGACATGAACAACAAACGATCAACAACTGAAAGATACTACATCGCGGGCCAAGATGGCATAGAAGGACCACCAGCTTCTGCAGCAGATTATTATTATGGCATTTCTACTTTATTGGCGTACAGTGAAGACAGTAGGGAGGGGGATTACATGGGACAGGACAACCCTCAAACAGTACATTTGGATTATAGATTGTCTATGATATTTCCGATGCAGTGCCCATCCATCACCCAGGTATCCCACAAATGTTTAGATGAGTAAAATTGACTGAATTGAAGCAAACTTGCATTACTTAGACAGTTGGACAGCCATGTGACCCCATGTTATAAGTACAAAAGTCCCTCACTAACTAGCTAACTAGCTAAATAACTTCTCCAGATAATAGAAACTACAAGCTGTGATTGCTGGTGGATAAGGAATAAGGAATCACGGTCACGATCACGACAACTGACTTTTGTGATGATTGATTTTGAGTGTGCTACGGTGACGTACCCATAGCTTTAATAAAGAATTCACCACCTATAAGGGAAAACCACAGTCTGTCTGTCTGTCTGCATCTGTGAAATGCAGTGAAGTCTAGGAGGGCCAGATAATGTAATATCCCCCTCCTCTCCCCTCCACGTTACCCCACGGTGTGTGTGCCCAAGGCAGTGGGTGCCCTGGCTCCTGTGACTAGTGGGTTTGCTCCCTTCAGCAGCACCACTCATCTCCCTCTTTAATGTCATTTAGCTGCGGGGTGGCCGGCGCCTCGCTCGCCCATTAATCCCATTCCAAATGCCATAACATTTCCCAAAAAGCCCCTGCTTCTTAAAGCCGATAATTAGAATGTCTATTTAAAGTTCACCGCTCTCCCTCGCCGTTATCAATTAAAAGCCGTTTAAGGGAGATCGGTGGCAATTGTCAACAAATGAAATTTCTTTTCCACTCTTTGACTTTAACCCTAGAATGTATAACAGGGGTCAAAAAGGGGCCCCCGGAGGAAAGGGCAAAATTAGAAATTTCCAAACACTTCTGCCGAGGAGGAGAGCAAAAGTTAATTCACAGGAGATTTTTTTGATGGCTACATCTTAACACCGCCATTCATCCTTTCTATGTAATATTACTTCATGAAAGGAGATGCAGAGAAGAGGTCAAGCGAGGTTCTGAGTATCAAACTTCTGATGAACTTGGGGAAAAACGGGACAGTCAGGCTCACTTCTCTCTCCCGTTCCGGCTGTGCAGCGATCACCGAGATGCAGCAAACAGACAAACACAACAAAGCCTCGCATTCTTCTCCCCGCCCATCTAATTTGTGCGGCGAAAATCGATGTTTTGGTAAAAGGCACACAGTGAACTGAGACACTGTGACATTGGTTTTGGCTATTAAGCATGTGTGTGGTTTTCCCTGGTAACAATTTCAAAAAGTTTGTGACATAACCATAAAGAATGAGTTTGCCGTATCAGGACCCACACTCAAGTTTTCATCGCATTTCTTTCCATTTCTTTCCATTCTGACCTAAACGGACACGCTGTTGCTGCATGCAGGAAATCAATTTAATTTGAAAGTACACTAAAGAAATACTCAAGGATATTTTTGAGAACTGCTGTTTCATCTCATTACTGCTAACTGAGAGTTGACAGTGACACATTAGCGTCACGCACAGGAAAAGGATCATTTTCCAAAGGAAGCCCAAACCTTATTGTTGGGAATGTACCATCTGGATCTCAAAGGGCTCTGCTCCCACATCCATCTTCTCTGGGATAACACTGGAGCCTGCACAGGGCGCCATGCTAAGACTGATTGGCGATGAATTATGTATCGTTTTAGTAAATCATGATATTTGTCTGCCGACGTGATGCTGAATATTAGGGGTGTGAGCATGTGGTGAGTAATAATTTCTAGTCACTTCCTCGTTAAGCTTGATTTTGATATTTCAAAATAAACTTTCATGGCTATTACACACACTCTTATTAAGAGAGGACTTTTCCTGCATCCTGCATCTACCTTGCAGAATTTTAATAAAAATACTTCCTCTCTATGTAAAAAGTGGGACTTCTATGATGGCTACAGCTAGCTGTGTGCATGCATGCAATCCCATTATGCTTGATGTCGCTCTCGGGGGTGCACAGTGTCTCCTTGTTCCTCCCACCTCTGACAACGACAGGGTGAGCCTGAGGAGGTGTACCCTCTAATAAAACATTTATATCCAGGGAAACAGCGTGTCCAGCTCCAGCCACAACATGGGCTTTGACACCGGGGGCTCTTTTGAAGTTAGCCACCGAGACTTAGGGGCTTTTCTAAAGGGGGGCTCATTGTTCGTGATTGCCCCCTCTCCTCCCTTTGCATTCCCTCCCCCTGCATCAAGAAGCTTGGTGCTGGAGTCTCACAGTGGTCTGTGGCCACTTCAAACGACAGCCACATGAAAGGGCTCAGTTTGACCCCTGCCCAGCAAGCAGCGGCTAAATTGGTAGATAGAAAAGCGGGGTAATTTGTATCAACTCAATAAGTTACTATGCGGCCAAATAGGAAGGTCGTGACTTTATGCCATGGCTACAGCCCCAGCGCCATAGCAACAAGACATCAATGTAACATCAGTTCCCCAAAACACCGGCCAGCTCAGGCCCACTCTGTTAAAATGATGCGTGTAAACAAGGCCCGATTGTGGCGAGACAACAGCGCAAATTCTATCAGTCTCCAATTGTGGCAAGAGGAAGCAGAGCGAGGGACAGGAAGTGTGTATTGCTCTTTTTTTCCATATTGGCACGGGATAACTGTCCTGCCGAGCCTGGGAGATAATGTCTGATAATGATGGGCTAATGGCGGTTGGGCTGATTGAATCAGGCCAGAGGTCCAATGGGTCAGAGCCCTGGAGCCCAGCGGCTACTAGCGCCTCACCTTCCCCCACCCCACAGACTCCCTCCTGGGAAAGGCAAAGATCGGTGTCCCCCCCCCTCTCTGCTCCCAGTTTTTACAGCTCAACCAAAATTCTCATGGCACTAAAATCAATGTTGCCATTGTTGGGGCCAAACGGCACGTCCTGACCATGGCCAATGCAAAGAATTCCAAGTGGCAGGGCCTGCTGGCCTGCCGGGATGTACAGATTTGATTATGAGGAGGGCCAACGTTGTTTTTCACCCCCGTCAAATAAAGGGGGTCTTGTTCCAGACCGGGACAATGGGACCTCTAAGTGGCATGTGAAACTGACCCGACTATGTGCAATAATTCAAGCCTTTGATTTGACAAATGTTTTTGTGCCTTCCTCCACATCTGCAAATACCTCCACTTTTCTCCCTCCTCTCTCTCCCTCTCTCTTCCCTTGCCAGATACTGTTCCCTCAGTGCCTCTGCACATTCAAGATACGGCTGTTATTTTACACAAGATTTACATCGACTAGCGAAAGAGGGAGGGGAGAAAAAAAAAAAAAACGACTTGAAAAGAGCACCGGGAGTGGGTGGACAAAAAAAAAAAAAAGAAAAAGAAAGAAAAGAAGTCAATGTGTTCGGGGGGGAAAAAGTTGGGCATGCAGATAAGTTTGGCTATTTGGCTTTTGTTGTTTGAATTAAAATAAAGGTTTCCTTCTCTGCTGTCACATTGCATTAGCGGCGGCTGCGATGGCTGCTATCAACCCTGCTCCTGGCTGCGGCTTTGTGTGGAACGAAGCTGACGGTGTGTGGAAACTAACACAGGCACTGTGCTGTGACCGCGTCACCTGCAATCAGGCCCAGCAGCCGGCCAGATTAATCATGACAGTAGGCAATATTTCCAACATTATTAGAAGAGAAACCTAATATTTTGGGACATCAGGGATCCCGGTGCCGGTGTCCATCAAAGTGAGAGCCTTCATTTAATGCTCCTTGGATGGGTAACCCCGGCACTTAACCCCTTTTAGATATTCCATCTCTCTCCCCTCTTCCTCTCCACACACACACACACACACACACACACACTAACACAGGCGTGCTCTGACGGCTTATGATGAGGGATCCCTCCCAAGCAGAAGTGATGCATTTATTCCGAACACAATTTCTCGCTGCCATTATGCCATGTTTTCACAAAGCCAAACAAGAAATGGTACACCTATATCTGCCCCGTAACGCCCGTGCTGCACATCAGTCCTATTTGCTGGGGGATTGAGGAAAGGGCCGTGGGGGTTATTGAAAACAAAATGGACCTGCCCCACACATCCGTAAATGTGTGATTGTGTGTGTGTGTGTGTGTGTGTATTTTGTACATGTGTGTTTGCAGGTGGATGTTTGCTGTTTGTGAGGGTCTCGGTGCACCTTTGTGTGTACCTCTATCACCGCTTTGTGTTTGTATTTTGCTTGTGTGTGTGTGTCTGTGTGTGTGTGTGTGTGCTGTGAGTCTGATTTGATGTGATTGTGTCTGGCACGGAGTGTGTGCAGGTGCTGTGAATCGTAGAGATCCTGATCGTGACTCATCCCCGCTCCTCTCCTCCGTTCCCGGGATGCTTCACCCCTCAGACGCTCTTGTCGATGGACGCGCTTGCATATGGATTACCAAATTCTCCGAGATGTCCACGTGCACACGCACACGTGCACACACTCACTCATATGAACTACAAACTCAAAGATGCAACGTGCGTGTGTGTGTGTATACGAGAGCATGCTTGCATGTGTGTGAATGTGATTCCATGTGTGCACAGGTGCATTTAAGCTCCATTGTGAAGCAACTTGTGCAGCTCACAACCTGATCACTTCCTTCCTGCTTCATGGTTTCAACTAGGAACTATGGATATATTATGCATTATCTATATCTGGCAATTTCACCCAAAACTAGCTAGGCTGTTATTTATGAAAGAGCTTTTAATGTTTTTGCATCAATACCAGATCCTCAGCCATCTTTGCCACAAGGAAATCGTGTCTCTTACATTCTTACAAATACAATTGGACTCTTAAATGAGTTTCCTGTTAGAAACTGGAAAATATTTTCACAACTTTTTTTCACATTGGTGTACTGGGTACATTGCAATACTCACTCATTGACATCCATCCTTTGACCTACTGTGCATTCACAACCTGTATACATAAACTATGGGGCGATGCTGCATCGATGACCCAATGACATATCAATCACATCGATCCTCAGAAACAGTGCCGTTTATTCGCTTGTCAAAGGACTCAATTGGCAATCAATGCGTGGTTAGTTTCATTTTGCTCATTGACTCCTACTAGCATCTGTGTGTGTGTGTGTGTGTGTGTGTTGTCTCAGAGCCTTGTTTCGGGGAGGAGAGGAGGAGAGAGACAATGTTGTCCTGCTGCCGTGTGCCTCGGCTGTGTTCATCAGGGGGTTTGGGGTGCCTAATACACCATGGCGGTCCCCCATTTGTTTAATTTGTAAGGCTCTGACATCAATTGTTGTGCTTCATTTGCCCCGTCGAAACGTCACATGTCACTGCTAATGGGCCAAGCTGTGCGCGCGCGAAGCATGCATGTGAAGTGTGCGCCTGCATGCGTGTGCGTAGGTACCACGGGGCGGGGATGCTGTATATGTGTGTGTGTGTTTGGCGGAGGGGGGTTGGCGGGTTGGGAAAGTATTCAATTTTCATCAGGAGCCACTGTTAAACAGAGAGGGAGATGAAGAGGCAGATGAGACGGATGAGAGTGACGGAGTACACAAGGTGGGATGTGGCAGTGGATTTGGCGGTTCTGCGCGGGATGCTCGACTAAGCTGCCGGTGTCGCGCAAGAGATCGCGGCATTAAGGCCCGTCGGCCTTTGGGATGGGCGGTAAATGAACCCTCACGAGGACTCATGTTTGTGCAGATGCTGTGTGCGTGCGTGATAACGAACAGTGGTCCGCTTGCTGTTGGAAAAGATGACTTCAGAGGTCTGTGTGTGTGTCTGCGTCTGCTGCTGGGGTCCATTCATTTCCCAGGCCAGCAATCACACACACACACACACACACACACCCTCACATATACATGCACAGACAGACATTAATCAGCAATGGGTAGAGATGGACAAACAGAGGGACTGAGGGGCCCACGCACCACAGTGCTAACCCCACCACATGACTCAACCATGGAATATGCCCAGTCACATCGAAACAAGCTCTTTGTCACCCGTCCCCGAAAAACATGTTTGTGATGTTGTCCTCTGAGGGTTATGTGTTCCCCAACTTGCAGGTCCAAGTATAATTATTCAGCGTCTCAATGGTGACCATTCATCTCCCTCTTATGGCAATTCATTGCCCGGAAGTGATCTAAACATGACCGCGGGAACCTATCGGAGAATATTTGAAAGCAAAGCGGGGGAGTCCAGGGGGATAATTCTGTTGTGAAGGGCTAATGCATTCACACCCACACAGATTGACTCACCCCAACAAAAGAGTCTGTGTTGTCTATTCTAGGCAGCTGGGCAGGATGGCGAAACTTGGAATCCTTTGTAGGCCGGAGGAGAAGCCAGTCTTTGTCAGATCTTTACGGAGTATATTTTACCATACGCCTTTGCGCGGCCGGCCAGGCATCCAACGTTGCAACAAGGCTAAAGAAAGTTTGCATAGATTAGCTGTGTTATTGCAAAATGTTGAGCCCACTTATGTGTTAATCAAGCCCGGTTGAAAATGCAGGCCTTGTCCGTCCGGGGCGAGGCGTAATGTGACATTTTTTGAAACGCTACTTTGACACCGAGGCTGTTTACATGGGTAAACGGCACGCTAGCCTGCTGGGAATGGATGAGGCCCGCCCGCAAGGAAGCATCACTGACTGAGGAGAGCTTTCCACAAGGAAAAAACAAAGAAATGACCACTTCATTATTAGTCATCCATTTTAAAAGCGAGGTGCAGGCAAATGTGAATGAAAACTGTCCACAGGCTGAGTAAGGAATCCTGATTTATGTTTTTGTTTTGTGTGATTTAAGGCGTTTCTGCTGAATTAGATAGTGTACGGTGAGGAGGGACAGGAGGGAGAGGGGATAACGTGAAACCTGTCCTGAGCTGAATGTAAACCCTCAGCAAAAAGACATTCCCACCTATTCTCACCGGTCCTATACTATCTAATAAAACATGCAGCAAAAGTAATAGTAGCCTTGATCTCTGCCCCTGAACCACCTACATGATCTCATCATAAGAGCCTGATCTACGGCTGCGGTACGTGCTCGGTATGACTTTTCGACATCCCGATTTGGGTAATCTTGCCGACACTGTCCTCTCCATCCTTCTCGCCCGGAGGTCAGAAACTTTCCATTTCCCACTTGTCTTGAACACACTAATAGACAGGGAGTATCCTTGCTGCCAATCAAAATGAGCCTCTTGCCCTCCGCTGGGTGGAGATTGTTGCAGTAGCACTGAAGCATCCTGTTTAGGTATTCAATTACCATGAAAGCCCCTTTACCTCACAACACGTTTATTGAGTCATAAAAAAATACATTTTGCAGAAATAATGGAGACATGTGTAAAATTTGAAAAGCCAGTCTGCGACCTTTGGGTTGTTTTGACTGATTATTGAATGTGCAGTGAGTCTACGTAATGTGGTACACAAGCAGTCTGGACATCTATTTCAAATGTTGGATATGTGGATATGTTTGAGAAGACAGAAGCCTGAAAGAAAGAAAGAAAGAAAGAAAGAAAGAAAGAAAGCAAGAAAGAAAGAAAGAAAGAAAGAAAGAGTAAAACCTGAGACAAATGGCGCTGCTAATATGTCTCCATAATAGATATGTTTTGCCATGACGTTCTGTAACAACTCTTCCTCTAATTCGATTAGCTTAATCTAATATTACTCCGAACACCTTACATTTTTCATTGTCTTCTCGGTAATATCTCTACAGACAAAGAGAAAGAGAGCAAAAGAGCAGGAGGATATCTACACAGGTGTGTGTCTGTGTGCACACCGTACATGTCTATGTACAGTAACTGTGTCTGAGTGTGTGTGTATGTGTGTTTTCCTCTGTGTGTGCTGTGTTTTGTAAGAAACAAAACAGACTACTCACTGTCACAATACATTTGGCACCTCTCATCCGCCATGAAATGTTTAGTTACTCTGTCAAACCCCTCTGGCACGCGGCCCACGCTGCAAATTAATGTATAGCTCCTATGCACCTTGGTGATTCGTTATCCAAAGGACTGTTTAAATAAGGCATTTAGGCAGCGGTGTTAATCTAGCAACAAAGGCTCAGCTGTTTTTAGCAGACGGAATGACTGTCAAGAGTCTCGGCTGGAAGTGCATCCATTCACGCACAGCTGAGTCGCATCAGTCCCACACACACACACACACACTTGGCAAAAACACACACGGCGCTTGGCCGCGGCAGTTTTGGCACTCGAAATGTTATAATTGTAAAGACATGAGAGGGGAAGTGAGTTAGGGTTTGAACTAACAGAGACGATTTAGCCCCGGATTCTTCCAGCAGTGTGAAGCAAGTTTGTGTGTGGTCCGGTGAGAATCCATTGTAACATTTACCTCTGTATAGAAACCGCCTCTAGCTCTGCATCTACACCCTGCACGGTTTTCTGCACTACTTCTCTTCAGGGCGGCGCAGTAGTGTAGCAACGTGCAGCTGAATAACCCACAAACTATATGCATTGACCTCAATGTAGAATTACTTCTCTGCGGGGGTATGTGAGTGTTTATAGATGGGCACCATGTGGATTTTATCAGATCCCGTCGGAAAGCAAAATCCAAGAAGAGATCTCACATGTATATATTTTATGGCTCCTAGTTACAAATGAGCCTTTTGTAACACTAAGATGAGACGAAAGGCATTTTCTGCTCTTTTTCAAATTGAACTCAAGAGAAACACTCACATGGTGGTGATTTTTTTTAGTTAAGCT
The DNA here is from genome assembly GCA_900660455.1 of Gephyroberyx darwinii. NCBI lineage: Eukaryota > Metazoa > Chordata > Actinopteri > Trachichthyiformes > Trachichthyidae > Gephyroberyx > Gephyroberyx darwinii. The sequence continues at coordinate 5,252 of CABFOQ010001042.1, read as the reverse complement.
ATATGATTGGCTTAATGTTTCGGACACAGCATTACTGCTCATGTGACTTATATCTATGTTAGTAGAGAATGTTGCTGTTGTTGGATGAAAACCTCATCTCTCTGAAAAAAAAAAGCTTTTCAGCAATTAAGACAATAATTCTCGCTTATCAAATGAATAACACAATTTGAAACAGTGGAATGAATTTTGAAGGTGTGACAGCATCTAGGACCATCTAATTGTTGAAGTCCAGTAAGACTAATTTGACAGAATAGTCATTATAGACTTTGTACCATACAACCTTGCTTATACTGACTCAAACGTACAGATTCAGGTGCAGTAGGGCAGGAATTTATTTTTGCAGTTATAATTACTGAGACGCAGAGCCCTGCTGGTTTGCTAGCCTACCAGGTAGTTGAATAGTCTCTGTTAGAAAACCAGCAGGGCTCTGGGTCACTGAAGACCACTGGATTATGTGTATAAAATAGCTGCCCCATGGTTTCCAGAATTTCTCCCCCGGGGATCAATGAAGTATCTATCTATCTTGAGGTCATTCAGTTCTTCAGGACAAACCCACACGTGTAATGTGCACCCAGCAATCCCAGACCACTTCTGGATATTTGAACACATGATGTTTTGCACTTTGAGATGCATAGCACGGCCAAACCGGGAGGCTGCCGTCTTTGTGCACCCGGCGCATTGATGTTTGTCCATCCAAAAGCTAAAACATGGTACTTCTAGTCCACACAATCCATGACTCTAGAATCAGCTGATAGGGCCCATGCAACCATCAAAGTCCCCAGGCTCATTGTATCTGTTTCCAAGGAAGATAACCTCAAAGCCTCAGCAGCAATGTTTGTCCACCCCTCACTTCTTCAGTAAGAGAAGGTCTTCTATTGCTGTTGCTTTTGATGATAATTATGAATGCACCCCTCTTATATAATATAATGCTTTTGATTTTGGAATGTACAGCAAGTTAGTTCATTTTCAAAGCAGCGTGCTTTAGATTAAGCAGGCATTCCTGCTTTTTTCATTACTTAAGTGACTGGCAGCAGACAGAAGCTGCCTGCAAGGCACACAATGGCTCCTCTTCAAGGAGCCTGAAATTGGCCTACATAGCACTGCAAGCCTCTCCAGCCTGGCATTGGCACTCGTTTAAGTGGTGCCACTATGCATTCTGAAAGGGACAGGAAGGTTTCACTTTGAGTGGTATTATCTCTTGAGAAAATCCCACATATTGGATTTAAACCCCTATTCAAATAAACAACTAAATAGTCCTGTAATGATGATCAGTTGGATGCAGCTTGTGTTTGCCTTGTCGATGGCGCTGACAGGGGGAAAGGCCTCAACTAAAGCAAAGCGGGTATCCCCAGCAGGCTCGTCACATACACTGAGTAACCCACAAAGTTTATCCACCCACTTAATAGTAAGATAATATAACCACTGATTTAGCTTTTGGGTTAGTTGGTGTGCTCAAATTGGTGACAGAGGACAGTTGACAATATAAAGGGGGTTGCAAAAATGCCTGGAGCCTAATATGTTTTTATAGCTGAAGTTAAGGAGGGGAAGGTGTGTTTATTTTTCCAAAGGACTTCTCAAATGCAATCAAACCCAGGGATGTCTAAAAACCCAACTGTTGCGTGACTGAGGAATAATCACCTTTTGAGCTCTTGCAGGAAAAAGTCGTTTTGAGGTTTTTTTTAAAAACGTGTTTCAGTGTGTTTTAGCCCAGCAGCTGTATCAAGTTAAGTTAGATAAAGACCCAGACAAGCTGACTTTGTTGCCCTGGGCGAGAAGAAAGGATGTCTCTGGTATGGAGATGAAAGGCCGCTTTTTGCAAAAGATGTTAGCTGCAACTGTCTCAGCCTAAATGTCACCACAATGCAGGGCTTTGAGTGCAATTTCTCTTCAAAGCCTTTAGCATCACACGACTAAAGGAGAAGCCACAGCAATCCCTCCCGTCACAGCTACTGTACCAGATCCAGTCACATTAATGACATTAGCTAAAGAGCAGATTGTGTTTTATATTATCGGAAATATCAGGAAAAACATATTTTGTTCATGTTCAACATAGTAACACATATATACATATATATACATATATGAACATATTTTCCTCCTTTGAAATACATACACTACCGGTCAAAGGTTTTACAACACCCCCATTTTTCCAGTTTTTATTGAAATTTAAGTCCAGTGAATAACCTGAAATAGTACAAAGGTAAGCGGTAAACTGCTAGAGGTTAAAAAAAGTTCAGAGACACGTGTCAGTGAGTACAGTTTCCTACACCATCAAAAGGCACTTGGAAACTGCAGAGAAACTCTCAGTTTCAACTGTGAAGAGAAGACTTGGAGCTGCAGGTTTGACAGGTGGAGTGGCAGTAAGAAAGCCATTGCTAAGAAGAGGCTTGCCTGGGCCATGAAGCACCGCCAGTGGACCACTGAAGACTGGAAGAAGGTCTTATGGACCGATGAATCAAAATTGGAAAAATGGGGGTGTTCTAAAACTAGTGTGGTAGTGTATATTTAATATACAGTATATATACTTTTTTTCACGTCTATGAGAACATTTAAAAAAACTAAATAATTAAATAAAAATAGACCCAACCAGGGGCCAGTTAATGCTCAGCCCCAATAATTATTAATGCTGATACATTTTAAATATTTCTTTTTAAAATGAAAATAATGTATTGATGAATTGTTCTGTGCCCGTGTTTATCCACATACCAATGGATTACTCTTGTTAGTCTGAATACCGTGATTATTTATGTTTTTATTCTGCTATTTAATTGGACCTCATAGTGTAAATTGTTATTATTTATGTGTATATGAAATATTCTTTACACTTATCTTACACAAATTCTGATAATCACTAGCCTATAACTACATAGCTTTGCATATATTTCATTCACACACATAATGAAATACGCTGTGACATATATTTCAGCATATTCGCAAATATATTTTGAATATAAGGAATGTATTTGAACAAGGATGAACATATATTGACAGATATTATGGATAATTGGTAGTTTCAGCCTGCTGAGTGACCTGGATCACCTGATCAGTTGTATAATGCTTCCAATGAAACAGGGTATACACACAGTTTCTCCTAAGGGAGCAACAATATAAACACTGTTCAATGTGTGTTCTTTGGCATTTCTTTTGACCTCAGTGTTCTCTTGGAAATCTTGTCTCTCTGTGGGAGAGCCCTTCTCATCCTTCTGCACCAGAGTTCACAAAACCCCCCGAAGGTGCCCATTTTCTACCAATAAACCAGCCTGCAAACAATGGAGGCTGTGTAGCACTCTGATCTGGGTCAAAGACCTAGTCGTTCTCGCTCCCTCTGCTACAAACTGTTGATGCATCATGAGGAGAGAGATTTATAAAATAAAGGAGGTGGGCATAGAGGGAGGGAACAGGAGGGAGGGAGAGAGAGAGAGAGGGAGAGAGAGACAGAGAGCTTTGTTTGGGTTTGAGTGTGTTGCAGCACGCTAATTGCAGGATGTTTTAATGCTGTCAGAGGATGACAGGTTGGAATAATCATGGCTATTTGTTTGCGCAGCAGACACCCTGATTGACTTTTAATGGCTGCAGCCTGTGTAGTTCTTACCAGGACCCTGGTGAGCTTGACTTTCATTACCTTATGGAAAATATTCGCTCATCTCTTCTGCCTTGCTCTCTTCATTTGTGTGAAGAGGTTGGATAGAGGAGGGTGGCCAGGGCGGCCTGGGCGTCGGGGAGCATGTCCCTGTGGGCTGGATGGCTGCAGATCTGAGTGATGTGACAACCCCATGAGTCCATCCCTGTCAAAACGCCTTCCTCGGTTTGTGTTCTTGTGCGTTCTCGTGTCCTCCGTGATGCGTTTGACGCAATACATAATGGCCGAAATACAAAAGAAGGCAGATAAAAATCACAGAAGTGCACTTGCTAGCCGAGGATGCATCGGATGGTGACTTGGCCAATGGGAATGAATGGGAAGCCGCGAAGATTCATTGCATTTACGGTGCAATAGTCCAGTGACATCAAGCACACAGCCCATCTCAAACTGTAAAGATGCTTCTCTGTGCTTGCTTTCTTTTTGTCCTCTCCAAGATAAAGATGATTGAAGATTGTTCTCTGTGAGGACACTAGTATCGACCCAACGTTCTTGGATTTGAGAGTCACCATAAGGCGCTTATACCTTCCGACTCTGACCCTTCTGATGACATGTACATGCATGGGTTTCTGGGCAACACTCAAAGTAATATGGTGGAGATTGTGTACCTGTTTCCCAGGGTAGAAGTAACAAATACGCTTGAAACTGTAATAACGCAGTTTTGTTGTGTACTTGTACTTTTTTGAGTCAGTAATTTTACTTTTACTTAAGTATGTTTTGACTTAAGTATTGGACTTCTCTAAACCACATCTACTGTATTACAGAGTGCCAATTTCCTAGGCTCTCCATAAGCATCGCATCAGTAACGTTAAGTTAACTAACTATAACATTAAATGTTCAACTTTGTGTTGTATTTTGTCAGCCTGGTTGTTGTCTAGCTAGTTTGCTTGTCTTGCTAGCTGGTTGGATAGGTAGTGGTAAAAGAAACGTCGATGTAGCAATGAGGATGGGCATTTTCTAAACTTTTAGTACATTAGTACATTTTAAATAAGCTGCTTTTTTACTTTTACTTAATTAAGTATATTTTTTAATTTAAATTTTAGATTTTTTTTTTTGAATTTTTAGATTTATTAGAGTAATTCTACTTGTACTAGTAGTACTTCCATTAGGCTATCGTGGTATGCCACCCATGACCTGTTCATTCCTTTCCCTATATGATGAACATGCCTGGATGTTTAACACCCAACAACATTTTATATGTATATATATATTTTGTATTTTTATATTTTTATATCTGATTTTCTTCCATTAGCCCATTAGTCTCCAACCCTGCAAAAAAACAAAACTGCCCATCTCTGTTACGCCAAAAGATTGCCTGTATATCTGTATATCACCTTTACTGTTGATGATGCTGCCCGGATGCGGCACTTCATTTGAGACAAAAGAACAGACTGCAGGCAATGATTAACATGCTGACTTTAAAAGGGGCACCAGTTTATCCATTGAGAGAAAAGTTTAGGCTGACCTTCTCCGAGGCAAGGTCGGGGGTCACATCACTAAAGGGGATTTAAGGATGGATGCTGGTGGTGCCCGTCTTCACTCAGCCTCCAGGGCAGACACTTCCTGTTTGCCCTGTTGCCAACAAAAGCTGCCTTGTTGTCATGCATTGTTACCT
>CABFOQ010001040.1:0-11795 GCA_900660455.1 Gephyroberyx darwinii | reverse complement strand
CCGCACACACACACACACACACACACACACACACACACACACACACACACACACACACACACACCAGCTAACAGAACTGTGGTCAGGTTTTGTTTATGACAGGGAAAGGCAATATCGAGATTGTTTCAGAGTAGTGTCATCACGTGAAATGTATCGCTGTCAGGAGTATGTTTTATACGTCTGGGCCCTTGGCTGAAGCCATTTTAGGAAACAGAAAATATCATATCGTATGACCTCCTCTGGTATAAAAGTAAACTATCAGCTATAAATCCGATAAACAACTAGAGTGTGTGAAGAGGAAGAAAACTGGGTTTGGTATGAGATAAACCTAACCAGTAAAATAAAGATCGGCTGTTGTAGTTGAGTCAATTGTGATGCAGACACTGGAAATTACATTTTCATATCTATAGATATAGATATGATTAAATTAATGTTTTATGAAACACGGTATTGGAAATATTCACTATATCTATATGGAGAAACATTTTCCAACATACCTAAAGGTCCGCTTCCTATATGTTAGTATTGTTAGGTGGTTTTCTCTTTCAAACTTGATGACCGAACATGAAAACAAGAGTACCAGAGTTTGCATCTGGACTCAAGCTGAATAGTTGGCTAACTTAGAATGGGGGAACAAAATGACGCTGCATTCATTTTTCTAACACCATGATTTTTGCTCTTTTACTGCTGGTATAGCAGTTTTGCACCGGGAGGATTTTCCTTTACAAAGGCCACTGGTCCAAAAAAAAGAAAAAACATGATTAATTTTCAGAAAGATACAATTTCACTATTTTTCTTAGATTTCTTAGAAGTTATTTTAATGCCTGATACAAGGATTTGCACAGTGTAGAGGCAGGAGGAAAATCCAGATTCCCACAATTGGAAATAAAACAGTGACTGCTACTGGCTTGCCAGTTCCTCTATTTTAACTTTCAAAGGGCTACATTTTATTTATTTTCCCAACAGGAAGCACTTCTAATTTTGGTTGACACAAAATTTATATTTCCTGCAGTGAGACACTAGTGAAAAGGTTCTATAAATCCCCCCACACATTATTTATTCCTTCCCTTTTGTCATTTGAGTATTAAATCATCAAGCGTTGACCGATTCTTGGTCACAGGACTATAATTCCAGTGAAGGATCTCTCTTCTTTCTCTTAAATATCCACATCCAGACTGCATTATGCTCAATGGGCCATAACTCGTTAATGCATGTGGTATGATTTTGCACCTGTAATTAAGTGTCAGTTTATAAACACACAAACACTAATAATACCCAGAGCTTTTCTGGGCGAGCCTGGTGGCACTAGCCCATCCATCAATGTCCCTAATGAGGCTTCATATAGACAAGTCAGTGGAGGCTTCCTGGGCAGCTCAGTCTTATTTTTCATGCTCACTATGATAACCACCCAAATCCCCGGTAAGATGATATCATCCAAGATAGGAAAGATGTGTGTGCGTGTGTGTGTGTGTAGACGTACGTACGCACATTTGTGCACGCTTACCGTGTGTGTGTGTGTGTGCACTGCCTACTAGGGGTCCTGTTCAAAGTTCCCATTAACCTCACTGTCATTTCAGTGTTGGTGACGTTAATCAAAACCAACACCATTAAGTGTGAGGTGCTTAATATGGCTGCTGTTTTCAATGTCCCCATTAATAATATGATGCAGAGAGGCCAAGTTGAGGAGCTAATGAAGTGTCACAGGTCATTTAGACCAATCAGAAGCCACCACAGGACATTAGCCAAACAAAGGCTTTGGCACTGCTATGCTGCTAACAACGCAGCATGTAAGGGAGAATATTGTTACAACAACAATAACATCCATATTAACTTGGGACAAGCTGCTGACAACAGAACAAGGAGGTCCTGCTCCTCTCTCCAAAGCCTGTAGAGACCTTGTTTATTTATGTTCTCAGCAAACCAGCATTCTCCACTGAAGTCCTCAGGCGGTCTAAGAATGATAATGCTCTTCCTGTTTATTTGAATTATAGATCTCTCTCTCTCTCTCTGTCTGTCTCTCTGTGTCTCTCTCTCTGTCTCTTGTTTTAGGACAGAAAGTTAGGCCACAGAAAAGGACAGCACAGAATGTGGTCGACGTGTTTAGCTGACAGATATATCTACAGTTTCAGAAGCTGAGGCCCTTCGCTGTGGGATGGATTTCATGCTCCGGTCCGCCACCGCACCAGGGATGAGACAAGGTTTGGATTGGGCCTGGGTTCCTGCGGTGACGGGGGAAATTTTTCAACGCACCATTTATGATATTACTGGGAACGCGGCCGACACATTTGAGGGACTTATGAGAGCAGAGGCCAGCGTCCCTGATGGCTTAAGAGCAGTAATGTATATCTGTCTGACTTGGCCCAGCCCCTCGGTCTTAGAGGACCGGGCCCTGATAGGAAACCTATAAATGTATAAAACTACATGGGATAAGTACTTGATCAGTCTGAAAGGCAATTTCCTTAGTAGCGATTAGTTTTGAGTTTCACAGATTAAATGCCTTCGGTATCTTTTCTTACAGTCTCAGTATCAGAATGAGAATTGCTGTATTGGCCGAGTACATTTCCACATACAGTGAAGTTAAATAAATCTAAGAAGTTAAATTAAGAAGTTAAAATCAAGAAAGTATAGTGAACCTATACTGTATGGTTGGTTCTAAATGTGTGTCGGGTCTCCTAAGCTGTACTTTACACTACTGAATGATTGGTTGGGGAAAAGAATGACTTTCACAGGAAAAGAAACGAGAGATAATACAAGTTCTAACAATAGCTGAGTTATGAAGTCATACAACATTTGACAGACATGAAGAATGACCTCATGGCATTCAAGATAACCATCTGTTTTCTCTCTCTCCGTTGGTATTGAATGAGTCCGAGAAAGCGTAGCCCTCTCTCGGGACTCTTTTTATCTATAATTTTATATCTGGTTGGAGACTTTGACGTTATTGACGTGTCCGAATGTTCAGATCCCTCCAGAAATCAGCGTGCATTCATGTAACGGTAATGAGAGACCGCTTTTAGACCGCTACTTTTAGAACCCCTGCCATTATTTCATTTTATTTTTTTCCTGTATTTCTCTGTTTGTCAGTACAGTATGAGAGTAGCAGCCATCAGTGTCAGCGGGTAATGACAGAGGAAGTGACGTGTGACAACTACGGCCTGCCACTGCGGCTGGTTCTTTAAGAGCTGAGGGGGTGGCCATGTCTCAATGCTAATGGAGGAGGAGAAAATGGCCGTGTCACTCCTGTCAACGTATTATGTTTTAAACCTAGACAGTTGTTGCTGCTCTCGCAGGCCCATAATTCCATGCCATTAAAAGTGCCAGGGGGAGCGAGCGAGAGCGAGGAAGGGAGGGAGGTGGGTTCTGAAGTGGAAGGCGGCTGTACGGTTTTCTACCTCTTGTTCCCTTCATCCCTGGTTCCCTGCCACTTTTGTGCTGGAAACTTTTGGCATTGCTTGAAAACATAACGACTAGTTGCGGCTGTAAAGTGATCATAAAGTCAATCACGTTGGCTTGAATTACCCAGCAATCTTTGTCAGTTAGTCCCTTTTCAGCCTCTGTGCCGTGAGGTGTGTGTGTGTGAGCGTGTGAGGTGTGTGCGTGCGTGCGTGCGTGTGTGTGTGTGTGAGCGTGTATATTATGACTGTATGTGTGGGGGAGGACTAGAAGTCAGAAACTGGAACAAGGAGTGAAGGCGGAGGAGGATGCAACTGATTTTCATGCCTAACTGCCATTTGAATGAAAGCCTTAGGTCCAGTGAAAATTTCTTCCATATTAGTCACGCAAAAGAAAATAGAAGAAAGTTTCATGTTGATTTTTTTTCTCCAACTTGTTCATTTTTAGAGGAAACACATTACAAAGATAGAGCTAAATGATTAAAAGCTGCATGGCCAAATTAGGATGCCCTGCAGATCCGAGCAACTCTGACACTTCTTTATGAATTGCTACTAATCGAAAATGTTGGTGGGAATTACTGTCACTTGTTCTGATTTGTATGCATGACAACCTTTTTCATCTCAAAGAATACTAGACCCCACAAGGTCTTTACATTACGTGCAAACATTTGCAATTATGATGAACTCCACCAGCTTATCTCAAAAGGAACAGGTTCTTACTGATGGACAAGTAGACGTTTTAATGAAATAAACTGCTTTGAGCTGATGAAATAAAGATTGCTCCACCCCAGGGCACACTCAAATTAAATTATCAAGATGACTGCATGCATGCTGCTTCCATTAACTCAGGTATGGTAACGGTTGGCCTAATCGCACTGCACTTGTTCCATCAAGCTCCCAATGAAAGACACTGAAAGTAATAATAATCACGGTATTACGAAAGTTACTTCTGCGTACGGCGGATGATGCTGTTGTTCAAGAACGTTAAATCTGTTTTTTTTGTCCTCCTTCCCCTGATCGCCATAGGCTCCGCGGATTCTCTTTTCCTCTGTTCAGAGAGATGAACTGATGACAAAACCATGTGTTGTCCCCAGAGGCCGAGCGAGTAGACAGTGCGATGCATGCAGTTTTATGCACACAGATAAACATGGGCCCGCCGGCCTGTCAGAAGCCTCTGGAAGGAGCCCAGAGTCCTTTGCCTTAAAACAATGTTGGTGTTGGGGCGAGAGGGACTGTGACTGGCAATGGGAAACACCTGTGTCGGGGTGAGGAGCCGGGCAGTATGCTGGGGGAGAAAAACCCCAGAGCAAAGAGAGAGAGGGATAAAGACTAGTGTGCAGTAGCGATAGCCCGAGCGGCCGATCCCTCTTAGCCCGTTAGTGTTGAGAATTAGAAGATTAACACGATTCGTTACAGTTACGTCTCGCTTGTTGCCCCTTAATCTTAAACACACAGGTGCTGGCACTTTTGCAGATACATTATTTGGGGACCATCATAAAATTGTAGCTTTGAGAGCGGTGCATACTGCAGGCAACATCATGGAAAAATGAATTCAGAAATATTCTAGAAATACGGATTTGAATTCGAAGTATTACAGACATATGAGATCAATATCCAGCCGTCTCTCCCACCTGCGTTTTTGCAGCAGTATTTCAGACAGTTTCTTCTCTGGGGGAAAATGGTCATTTTTATCTGCAGCTGATTTGTATTCTGACGTCTGGTAGGCTTGTGTGGCTTTCAGATATTTTGATTAGAAACATTTGACCCCTTTAGCAATCCCCGCAGTTTATAAAGCTGCAGTGGTTGATATGAGAAGTGAAATGAAAAACTTCTCTATCTTTCGTGGAGAAGTTATCTTTCATATGAAAATGTATTTGTTCTGATGATCTGTAGATATCATTCATGTATAAATCCATTCTCAATGTTTTCTGTATAGTAACAAGAAAGGTATAAACTGTATTAGCATTGAGGCAATGCAGCAGTTGTTATGGGGGACATCAGTTTTATTGCTTTCTAAATAATACCTAGCTATAGAAAAAGTGTACATATAACCATACAAATCCCCAGTGAAACAAATAAAACACAACCTAGCAATATTTTCACAGCCAAACATCTCACCCTGCTGCATGAACAGCACATATCCATCAGCCTCTCCTCAGTGGCCCGGCGCTCCACCCTCACGTCAGGTTGATCATCCCATCTCCTGCTTCTCTATCCTGAGGTGCCTGCTGTCAATTTATCAGATGCTCCCTTTTAATTTCATACTTTCCACGGTGTAAGCATCCGTCTCGGCTGTCTGCAGCACCGTCAGAGGGTTCAGAGCATAGAGGTGTGAAGCGGGCCGCTGTGTAGCCCACAACTGACATCTCCTGAAACAGCCGATACTGTACACACAGTAAACTAACTGTAATTTTTCTATATTCTAGTCAAAATATAATATAATAAATATTTAATTTGTATGAATTATGTTCATTACATTATGAGGTATTTCCCTATACACAAAATCCAAAGTCCAAACAATGAATCACAAGCCACAAAAGGTGCTATCATTTCAGGTTTTATTGCCATAGCAGAGTGAATGCTACAGTAGATTTGGTGCTTTGGTGCACTTGTGTAATATTTCCTGATATGACATGATATGCTGTCTTTGCTTTAGATAGATATGCAGAGTGCCACGGTTTCCACATGCCAGATGCATTAAAAGCTGGCGAAGAGCAGATCATTGAATCCACGCGGTGCAATAAGGGAGGACAGTCAATCGAGGAGCAGATAATAACTTAGTGGATATTATCGCTGCTCTTATTTTGTTTTTAGTGGTGAGAATATTGTGCAGTCATATAGATAAATGAGAAATCAGATGTATTTAAGGATTCATAACTAAGCATAAGCGGATCATATCGGTGTTAAATCCAATTGGCTTCATTTCAACAGCTCTTCCTTTGATTTGACACTTCAGAAATTTGGAAATGTATTTTTTTTTTTTTTTTTACTGGATGTGGCGCAAAACATATCATATGTTCAATCTCCCAAACACCCTCTCCATGATCCTCTCCTCATCTTCTCATCACCCTCTCCTCTCCCTCTCCCTGCGTCTAACAAAATTAATTACTGTATGTTTTATTTTATGAAGGTGTCAGGATGAAATGATGAATGGCTTGTAATATCAAAAGATTAAAGACACAATGCAAGGCAGGATAGATTACCGCTGAAGGATGTGCATGCTTATACTGTACAAGTGCACGTATGTAGACACACACACACACACACACACACAGAGCATGCACAAACTCTCTGGGGCTGTTAATATCTGGTTTCATATTTGATATTAACTTACTGGAGGAGCGATCATGGCCACAATGTCATTACCAGTGGTAGAGGGGCATAATAGAAGTGAACTTTTCAAAAGGTCTTCATAATTGCAGCCTGGGCTCTTCTTGATAAGACTCCATATTGGTATGTACACTGGTCCCCTCATTACGGCCACAGATGAAAAAGAGCATTTCAGCGTTCTTTAATGAGAGTGTACGAGTGAAGGTCATCTTAATGGGGTTCAACTTGCTGTTGGGAGCCAGAGGTAATATTGTAATGAGAGCGAGCCGCTGCACCACTCTAGTAATTCTGTAATTGCGCCCACGGATGCCGTTTTATTGTTGCCCGTGCCATGGTATTGAAGTCCTTTGTTGTCATTTGCAACATTGCTTGTCCTCTGTGGTCCGGTTTAGCGGCCCGACCGATGTTCAATACGCGCAAACACGTGCACACGCACATGCATGCACACATACGCACACCATTATTACCATATTTCAAAACCTCTTCGCACACCATCCGTTGTTTATTGGAAGCTACAGTTTATTCATTGCTTACTTATGGGTGGAGGGACATCAGAGCCACCCGGCAAAAACAATGAATATTAACCCTTGTACACACCAGCATGGCAGAGCAAGGACAGTGTGTGTGTGTGTGTGCGTGTGTGTGTGTATGTGGCCTCAGGATGATTCTCCCACATGTAGTAATGCTGTGTACCCCTGCATCCCAGTGTTAGAATGAAAGAAACAGCAACTGCATGGTGCTCTTACTTTGGTAGTTTACAATTATCTCATTGCCTTGTGGATTTTCTGCAATATTGTTATTGTTAGCTCATGTTTGTTGCCATACGTTGCATTGCAATTGGGTAATATGTAATTTCAAGAAAAATGCAGCTCAAGCACAGATACAGCACAGAACAGTACAGAGAAGAAGACATTCATTACATGTGATCTTGAGTGTCATTTCCTGTGGTACAGTGTTTTCCGTGAGTCCAGTCCCTGAATAACCCTCCCACTGAACCATGCTGACAAGATGAATGGATGGACAGACGGCACGTGGCGACCATCTGCGGTTGCTAGGTGGCCTTTCCTCCATAACAACCCTTGCATAGGCGCTAACTCTGATGAGAAACAGAGCAGTGTATACCTCTGGCTCCACCCATGTTCAGAGTCACAGTAGCTTTCTTTTGGCTCCAATAGGTAATAATCAAGATGTGATGTTAAATACTTAATAGCGTGATACAATCATAATAATCTGCGTCACTGTTAATCTCAGTTACACGGCACTGTATATTTATTGGGATGATTCATATATGATGTAATGTAATGGATTGTTTTGTGATCAGCGTTGCGTTGCAATGTTTAAAAACCTTAAAGGGGAGTGGGATCAAATTTAGAGCTGCTTCATGGACAATGGATGGGAGAACTTTATACCCCCAAATGAGCTTTATTCTGTTGATGTTATCAGTACTGAAGCAGGAAATATGCCTGTATCCATGTTTTCCAGTGTAATGTCTGTGGGGTCATCTTGCATCTTGATGACATCACAGCTTCAAGTCAGTTCTCTTGTTTTTGGTTTTGTGATAGGGTTGTTCATATTTACAGATATTGATTGTACTGTACAGACACAGGACGCAGGAATAACGTTCACTGTTAAATTGAGATGCATTCCCCTTTAAGTGTGATCGTCTGCTGAAACTAACTCTGGAAATGAGCAGGGAAGAGTTAAACTGAAAGTAGAACAAGCTTCTCTCTCTCTCTCTTTCTCTCTGTCTCTTTCTTGCTCACACTCTCCCTGTGCTATTATTTCCTCTCCATAGGTCATGTCAGTTTAAACGGGATCCTCAAATATTTTCACCATGACTTGTATGCACATGGGAGATGCACCGCAGAACCTGGGGTTAAAGGGCACACCGCGGTTTTCCTCTTTCGACACAAAATATTTTTTTTCAAAGTCACGATTCATCAACACTCGACTTCCCATCCAAAACAGTACGTTTAAATGCAAGACGACGATGAACAAGATGTAGCCTAAACTTATACAGTCAAAGTATATATTCTGCGGGGAATTACAAATGAGCGTAACTCCTGCAATTTGTCAAATCTCATTCAAAGCACTGAAGTGTTTAAAGGTGTGGATGAATTTCACTTCGTCTCCTCTGGCTTTGACTGAAATAGGACAGTGAGGAAGAGTGAGCCTGCTCTATACGCGGCGGTGTAAAAGTATGAAGGAGTTTTAAAGGTGATAAAAAAAGGAAAGGCAGTGAATATCATCATGTAGATAAGACAGCCACCCCGCTTTCCACAGGCTACATCCTTTTTATTGCATCTGGCAGCGAATTAAGGCACGTGTGGGGGGAAAAAAGGGCGATTGAAAATGAAACCCCGGGCTAAGACTCCATTCAGCCTGACTGCTTTCCTCCCTCAACACTGACATTAGACTTTGATTCTCACATGAGATCCTCTGATGATGATGATGAACCATAAAAAATGATATAGCTCAATAAAAGTACAAAAAGGCGCGAGTTCATAAAGAGGACCTGAGGGCCGTGTTAAGTTTGGTCCATGCCAATGCATTTCTTCTCTCTCCGCTGGCTTTTAGAGATGATTACCTCGGATATTTATGGACGAAACTATTTTTGATTAGAGGGAGTTAGCATGGATGGATGTTTGCATCTGCTTGGTCCTACATGTCTGTGGAATCGTTGAGATCTTTGACCTGGTATCGGTTAAAAACTGTGAGAATATATTGTAGTTGTCATAGCGATCACTATAAATAGAAAAACCTGGTCTACATATTATCGGTGACCGAATTGGAAAACCAACTGATATTGACACATTGATTGCGCAGACAAATGAGATGATTGTTGCAGTTTTCCTGGTCACCTTGACGGTCACGTGCCTCTATGTATCATGATGAGAACATGCCAATACGTTCAGTTTTGTGTCAATGCGTCCTGGAAAATCAACTTTCATCTACAGTTAAGGGAAAAAGGACTTCACATACAGGACCTCCACAACCTTCCTCTCCTCTCCTCTTTCCCCCCCTCATCGTTTCTTTCATCCTTTCCTCTCCGTTGCGAGAGTGCACAGACTGGAGCAGGCGGGCTCTATAGCGAGCGCTGGCCCCCCAGCCTCTCCAGGCAGCGTGTGATGTGACTTGAGCCGTGTGATCTCCATGAGAGAGAAAACCCCGATGCATACAGGAAATAATCAGGGCAACACAGGCGATGTTCAGAGGAATGCAAATATTTTCAGAGTGCTTAAAAAACAATACCACACACACACACACACCGCCAAATACAGAAGCCCACCACCACCCCCCAGACACACACACACCACATCATACTGTAACCACAATACATACCCACATATACATCACACAACAGAAGAAAAAAAACAACCAGCCCCCTGACAAAACTCTCCCCAAGTGCATTAGCATAAAACATTAAGCTGAACAAAATGATTACACCTGACAAGTTGAGTTGGAGGAAGAACATCGCCGGTGGCAGCCAGTTACTTGCAGATCCTGCAATCATTCTCTCGTCAAGCAACTGTTTCATGGCCGCCTTTGTAGGCACTGTCATAGCGCCGCATCGTGATTAATCCTTCCCTTTTGTTTTTCTTTTCTCCCTTCCACCCCTCTCAGTCCCTCCCACAAATCCAATAAGTTGCCCTTAAATCAGGTTACCCTGCACCTTGCAGATAGGGGTATTGTGATGGATATGCCAAAACGCATGCCAGGCGGCGTGTTTTTGTGTGGAAGCACTGTGAAATTGTACTGCTGTGATTCTGCATTATGGCGCTAAGTGTTTGTCTTGTAATGCAATTAAATGTGCATGTAAGCTGCCCCCACACTCCCCAAACTATTGTGTGCTGCATTTAATAATTTTATACACGCTCTTTTGTGACATTGCCATTTAACCCCAGGTAAAATAGAATAATTTAGAGGAGTATTAAAAGAATAACTTTGGAGTGTTTGCCATAGAGAACACAAGCTGGTTCATATTGGGAAAAAAAAGATGACAATCAAAACATTAATATCCTTCTCACTCATATAAGCCTCTGCTGAAAATTCCTAGCATTGAGTACTTTGCTGAAGGATAGCTTGCAGATAAAGAAAGAGAGAGATTATTGCCTCCTTTCATTTCTGCCCCCCTGGCAGCGGTGGGTATGGTAATATGGTTTTTGAATATTTGCAGGCATAAACTTAAGAAATGAGTGCTGATAAGGAGTGACAGCAACAGAGGCAGCAGAGATCTTCAGCATGACAGGCGATGTCAAAAAACCCCGGTGACGCTGTCACTGTGACAAACTTTTCAAAAGAACAATGCGCAGACACACCGTTATTGAAGCGAGCTGCTGCGAGCCTCTCTGACAGTGTTGTCCCAGCAGTTAAAACACGGAAACATCACCTAATTATGCACGCCGCACTTAAGCCTACAAACTTTCAACGTATGTCAATATACTAGGCGGTGCGCCTCCGTGCACGGGAAGAACGTAAAAATTCATATGCCGTTGCAGAATGGGGAAAAGTGCTCCAGGAGGATTCACGCTGGATAATAATAGAATTTTGGGAAAATACTTACAGATGAAATATTGAAATCCTCAAATGGTTAATATCATTCAGAAACAGATTTTTTTTTAGGGATTGTAAAAAAAAAATTTTTTTTAACCCGACCCAGTGAAGTTTGTGCCCTGAACCCGACGCTAACCTCCGCGAGAGCAGGTGTCTGCCGTTGTGTTATTGAGTTCCTTCTTTTTAATCTTAGCCGTACTTTTATTGGAGCAGTAACTCGGAGGACCCTATCATGTCTGCGAGGAGCTCGTGAGGATCATTACTTCCAAGAAGAACCAGCTGGCCCATTGTTTAGGCTCTGCCAGGTGTGTCTGTTTTCATAACCCATTTTCCTTTTGTTCTACTACACAGGCGCTATAAATGTACAGAGGGAAGAAGACAGAGTTATATTTCACCATTTCATGAACTCTTCCCCCGGTGATAGCCTGATGCCCAATGCTTTGGTCGTTGGTGTGTGTGTATGTGTGTGTGTGTGTCCGGGGTATATGTGCGTGTGTGTGTGTGTGTGAGGAGGAAGGC
>CABFOQ010001037.1:8859-15178 GCA_900660455.1 Gephyroberyx darwinii | reverse complement strand
GTTGAAATGTAGGAAATCACTAAGTGAAGTAGATGTTGACAAGGCACGTTGAGGGAAAGTGGGTACGTCATCACAAAATAACTCCTGGAATCCACCGAACATCACAGATTGATGCTATATAACAGTGTAAGAGTATCCGAGGGTGGATTTTAAGGTGAAACAGGTGCACGTATTGCATTTCAACAACCCTGTGGCAGACTGGGGGGTGTGGTTGGGCCGTTGGCTAGGTGTGAGGGGGCGGAGTCAGGCTGGCAGGCGGGTTCGCCCTGCCCCGACACCGGCTGCGGCAGATCGGGACTTCCTTTTCATGCACACAACTTTTTAGTAGTGTATCTCTGCAGCGCTTCATGCACGAGGCCCCAGGGTTTCTCTGGAACACCACTCCCTTGGGATTTGGATGCTGCTGTAGCTGCACTTTAATATCACAGCTCAACTTCCGTCATCATTCCTCTCCCATCTGAGGAAAACCCGACTCACCGGATTTTCTCTGTCCTCAGGTGGAAATTGAGGGCCTCGACGAGGATGTCCTCAGCAAATGGCGGCTTGTCGTTCCTGCGCTGGAGGTCGAAATGGCCTGAGTTAGAGAGGGCGTGGACCCCACTGTCTGTTCTGCTGGAGATGGACAGAGATACTGGGTTCAGAGGCCTCAACCTCCTGACTGCATCCTACAGAGAGAGAGACGGAGAGAAAGACAGACAGAGAAAACAGAAAGAGAGATAAAAAGTTGGTTTATTATTACATGATAAAATCTGTGCTGTTGCTCGTGGAATTCAACGCATCGGTTCATTTAGCCGGTGATAATGATCAAAACAAAGAAAATGAAGACGCCAAAAATAAATAAACAAATAAATAAAAAAATCAGCATCAGCAGTTTGATGTTATCAGATTCCCATGGTCATTTCTGCTGTGTAGTAGCGCTCCCATCTGAGTTGTCGTGACAAACTATGAAATCAAGCCATCCATGTTGGATCAGTCTAGGCAGGCAAAACGTTCACGGTCAACAAGTGAGTTGAATGATGAGTAATTGAATGACTGAATCATTTTGTGCACCGGCCAGTAAACTCCAGTTTTCCCCTTCTGGCTTATGTTTTAGGTGACATTTAAAGTTTGTCAAGTTATCTTGGGGGACAGACAGATGCAAAAACACACAGACATAATCACACATGGGGGACAGAGCTCAGTTTCCCAAAAGCATCCCGATGCCAGGATTATCTGTGATCTATTAGCAACACGAGTTATTATTTCATCTGATTATTTGTTAATACATTCTGGAAATGCCCTAGAGACATGCACTGCTTTCTTTTATGTTGATTGTTGAAGTATTTCCCATGCTCCCATTTACAAAATGCAAAGGTCACCAAAAAAAACATATTTCAGTTGTTGGAGAGACAACAAATGGAGTATTTTTAAACGAGTTGCAAAGTTGCCAATAGGATGATGTGTGATGAGTGTCTCCAATTTGTATTTACATTCCACAAAGTGAAGCATACAAATGTGTTATATACTGCAGGCCACTGGATAGCAGTGATCTTTGCTCTAAAATGCTTTTTGGGATACCAGACCCTGAAAGACAGAAGTGATTCTGGCCTAGGTCAGTGTTATCTTAGCAGATTTGTTTCAGACCCCTTTCAGCCTCTGAAAGGGTCTCAGTGTCTTGGAGCAGGGTGTTGAACATAGCTGATGTAAGGTCAGTTATGAATGTCATTGATGATGATGATGTCAATGCCATCTCAACGCCTGGAGCCCAGCTGCACACTGGAAGAGCCCACTCAGAGACATAAAGACTATGTTAGGGTCACATTACATAGCTTATGTAGCATTTAGTGGAAGTGCTGTGTGTCTACGTGCATGCGTATTCCTCTCTCTCTGTGTTATGTGCTCTAACCCACATGAACAACAGGATTCAGGAATGCATCTTTAAACCAGACCATTAAAACATCTGCTTGCATTCCAGCTGTCTGGAACAAATTCAGAATGAGGGTCAAATACCATCGAGAAAGTTTATATATCCTGCAATAGATAGCTGCAGTTAGATAGACATGTCTGCTATCTGTGATCGCAAGGGTCATGGCCACGGTTGGAGAGCAATGGATTGGAGCCACATTAGAGCAGCATTCCTCAAACGAGGGGACCAGTACTGCTCCCATCCCATGGAAATAAGCTATTTACAGACAGACAGACAGACAGAACTGGATTTGAGGGTATATCGTTTTACAATTCAACCAGTGTGAACTCACCTCCAAGTAGTTCTGAACGCCCTTCACCTGCTGGTGTGGAGGCACCCTCACTACACCCCTGCAACAAGAAGATATTCTTGTTCAGGACATAAACGTTTTAAAAACTAACCACTTACCCACACGTAAAGCCTACCTGTAATTTGTTCCAATGTACTGAAAAAAGATGAGATAACGCGAACAGTTGTGCATGATCTCTCAAAACTTCTAATACACTCATTGACCATATTGAGCAGATTGAATCGCTCTCATTTAAAAGATCGAAACGTTGAATTAAAAAGTCCTTGTTGTGGGTCTAAACCTGACACATTATCGTGACTGTTTGACGTTGTATTCTTTTTAGTGACATGTGAAAGTCGATAAAGGTGAGATGTATAATCAAGCTGAACCTCTGTTGTCTCTTCGCTTTCACGTGTTCGGACTACACAGATGCGACAGGATACAGGCGGTGGACTACAGCAAAGAGACCACAGCAGCGGGCGTTACTACCTTCGAGAACGTCTGAAGTTCTATTTGTAGTCCGGAAGTAGCCGTGATTAGCATGTTTTGGTCTGAAGACTGTCAACCTAAACGCCTGAAGCGGAAAAGGTTCCA
Source organism: Gephyroberyx darwinii (assembly GCA_900660455.1). Taxonomy (NCBI): domain Eukaryota; kingdom Metazoa; phylum Chordata; class Actinopteri; order Trachichthyiformes; family Trachichthyidae; genus Gephyroberyx; species Gephyroberyx darwinii. The sequence continues at coordinate 12,350 of CABFOQ010001037.1, read as the reverse complement.
GACCAGACCACGCACAGCTAGCCGGCGTTACCGCTTAACGTCGGACATCTAGCTACCGTTCCGTCTTTGACAGCAGCATTTGACCATACGCTGCCTGCACACAATTACACTCCTCTTGCTTATTGTTTATTGCTTATTGGCCACAGAAATCAATGTAATAACTGCAAATAATCTACAAAAAACATAAGCAAGTTAATGCGAGACCCGGACATTTTGTGATTTGATTTTCTTTCAAGTATTCAAAAGAAACCGGTTTCCCCTGACAGGGACACTCTCCTCTCGGTCTTTCGGCACCCGCACTTTCGTGTCCCTTTATGATTTCGTCATGAACATTGACTATGGCAAGATATCTGTAAATTGGTATTTGATAATGTATATAGTGAAAATGTACGTTTTGGTTTGATTTTGATTTTGATTTTGATTGAATACATTTGATAATTATTTGTCGCTAAATTTCACATACATAACTGTAAATACTCCAACAGTAGACCTTTTTTTATTGTTGTTATTGTTTTGTGGAATCGTGGTTTTCATACTTCATACTTATAAAATAAAAATACTCCTATGTGCCTTGAAAACGAGTGAATCCAGAGACTATGTAGGTGTGTGGAGATGGGTCACCGGTGAGAAAAGGCAGCACTCGGAACACACCGGTTTGAGCTCTGTAAAGCGGCATTTAGACGTAGGTCGTCGTAATTTAGAAACAAGAACAAAAACGACATGTACGAGCTGTGAAATTGAATGAAACCTAACTCTCCAGCAAGTGCCCATTTGGGATTTTCCTTTCATTTGTTTGAGATTTGACTGTGAGCAAACCCCCCTCGGGACTTTCGCGCCTCCCACGATTGATCCTGTGTCCAATGACGTTACGACTAATGGTGTCTAGTCGGGTCTCTTCTCTTTAAGGCTCTTCTGAGCAGCTACGCCTCTGCCTCCAGTCCACAGCGGCGGCAGCAGTAGTAATCTGCCGTGCACCGACCGCAGTCTGTGTCACAGTGTCACCGGGACCGGAGCGACAGACTGCTGCGCGTCAGGGGATACCAGTCAACCTCCCTAGTCTCCAAGCCACATTCAGCCGCGGGCAATGAAATTGGCTGACTGAAGTAGGAATATCCAAGAAAACGCAAAAATGACGGTGGACTTTGAAGAGTGTATAAAAGATTCACCCCGATTCAGGTAAGGCTGTGTCTGTCTGTCGGGCACATCACAACGGTGCGCAAAAATGGCACACCTTCTTTTACGCACAATTTGTATTGCATTTCAAATGGGAACTGAACGCTGCTCCTCATATTTTCTCGTGACATCTGCATTGTAGATGATAGAAGCTGGGGTGTTAATATCTGAAATTGCTCCCGTGTTCATTAGGATGCTGCCGTCGCTTTTCTTTTTAGCGCTGCTCTTTTTTTCGCGACCTGTGTGATTAGTAATAAAATATTTATTTGCATTGGGATTCAGTTGCTGGGATGCGCGTGTCAGTGTCTTTGCACACCGGTATGATTTGTGAATGTGGGCTACAGCTCACTGTATATCAAAGGAGGGGAAATCATTTCTCTCACAGTGAGGATCCATTTTCCTACAGTGTTATAGTTCAAACTGGTTTCCAATGCTGAAATCTCGCCTTTATGTAAGCCATGATGAGCAATATTTAATTAATGGCCATTCCCCCAGTGTGGCGGTGTAACAGGTATGAGCATATTGGATCTTGTCTTTGGATGAATTTTGCAGTATGGCATACAGGTTGGGTGCAGTCGTTTCATCTGCTTATACACTGGGCCCTGCAAACCCCCAGCATGCCTCTATGGTAAAAGACTGGAGTGGAGATGCCCTTGCAGAGGCATTGGCCCGGCTGGCAAAGAGGCAGGAGGGAGAGGACTCTCCATGGGGACAGAGCCGGTAACCTGGGCAGGGCTCCAGCTGTCCAGCCCCCTGCCTGCTGGAGGGTAGTAGCCACACTCAGCCCACGTGCCAATCTGGCTCCCCTCCTGTATAGGGCCGATGGGCCGAAGGGAGATTGTAACACCATCTAGGCCAGGGATCCCGGGTTAACTATGCCAGGGAGATGGGTTGTGGCTATGTAGTTGTGTATGTTACCAAGTTTGTTGCTGAGAATGAGCAGGATATCAGTTTATCCCTTTGCTAGGAAAGGAAATAGGAAATGATGTATCTTATGTATCTCTTCTTATGTATGTGGTTCTCTATCAATGTCTCTCTCTCTCACACACTCACTCACTCACTGACTCACTCACACACACACTCACTCACTCACCCATACACACACTTATCCTCCACTCCCCCTGCTCTTCCCAGCCTTTTGTAACCTATTTGTTGAATGCTGGTGTGCATGTGGACAGACCAAATGACAGTCAGTGATTTGTGCGAGCAGACAGACAGTGTAAAGAGAGTGACAGACAGACATCCAACACTACTGTACGAATCCAGCCTCAGTGATGGACATCCTTCTCCTCTGGTGGAGTTGGCGGGTCACAGGAAGACCTGGAGCAACAGCGCACACTTCCCCTCTTCCACCCTGTTCACTTTCCCATGGTCTTGTGAAGATTGTTATTTGGAAAATTCCACCACCGACAACGGAAGCTGAGGTTGCACTTTCTTTGGGTTAGGTTTACAAGCAACAGGGAAAGTGGATGTTATTACAGGCCGAGACAACTTTAATGCCTTCATGTTGTTGTTCTTGTTGATGATGATTACAATGGTAATGATGAGAGCAATGATGATGAAGGTCAGTGTCAGTCTTTCCATTCATTTAGCTGTGGTGACCCACAGCTGGAAAATGATGCAGTCGTTATCAAATGGCATTATTGCTTATGGTGCCATATATCAGAATATATATATATCCAAGAGCCATTCTCAAACTGCAACACATACTGAAACTGATGCTGGGATGGGACCAGGAGTGAAGCTGAGACCCAAAATGACCCCCCACGCCTGTACCATCTACAAAAAATACAAGCAAAAACACTGATAAAGGTGACGGCAGTGGCAATGACAGTTACAATAGTGGCAATAAATGTGATGATGATGTCCAATCACAAGAGAAACATTTGTAGGGACTTTTGGGTCAAGATCAAACTGCCCCGTGACATGTGTGGGGGTATAGATTGGGTCAAGCATGGTGGCATCTGCATACACTGCCTGCATGTATCTTCTAAAAAAGGTAACAAGTGTTTTATTAGTATGTGACCTAGCGAGGTAATGCAGGACAGTACCCCCAGTATATTCCACAGTATCTCTCTACGTGCTGGTCTCTTGTGCTGGGGCGGCTTCCTCTTCCTCGCTGCCTGCCTGTCTGCTTGTTGTGTAATTCTGGAGAAACAGGAGTGGGAAGAGGAGTGAACCTGGCTTTTTCTTTCTTCACTCTCTCTCTCTTCCCACACATGCTGCTAAAACAGCTCACGCACACCCTCCCACTGCAGGTTTGAACTTGTGTGTTGTCAAGTGAATCTGTGTGTGTGTGTGTGTGTGTATGCATGAGT
>CABFOQ010001037.1:1359-3859 GCA_900660455.1 Gephyroberyx darwinii | reverse complement strand
CAAAACGGCCACATTATGAAAACAATAGATGACGGCACATGAGAACCCCCAACCTTGGATCCTCGCAGAATACACAGACAAACTCCCACAGAACCTTTTTTGAAAAAATGGGAGCAACCTTGGGAGGGGCAACTCAGGCAGGGATCCCCTTCCAGGACAGTCAGGCCTGCTATAGGTGCCGAGTTTGGGCAAGCAGAGTATACAGAATAAACACAATAAGGACACTTTAGTGGGACGTCCTGATCTGGTGTGGGGCGTCAACAGCAGCTCGGTCAGCGTCATCAGGAGTCATTGCACAGTAAGAATTTTACATTTTACAAACTAGCTTGCAAGCATCATTTGTGCTCACACACCTTCCTCTTCCTCTGCTGTGCTGCTTGTTTGCTTGGAAATTTGGGATTCCCGCTCGCTTTTCTGCCCTCTCTCGTAAGACTGGGCACATGGGTCATGGCTGCAGTGGTGAAGCCTAGCACAAAGCCTATTGCAGCAACAATAGAGTCTCTTGGTTTTATTGTGTTTCATTGTCTCGTCTCTATCTGTGTCTTTGTTGCTGTGCATGTGTTTGTGCATGTGTGTGCCTGTGCATGGAGGCTATCTTCTATATTCTTCTTTTTGTCTGCCTGTCAAGCTTAGCTTGCCATGTTTGTCTAGTTGTTAAGTCGATCTGACCTGTTCTCAGCTCCTTCTACATATGAGAGAACATCAAACCAGCACGTGGACACTTACTGAATACTGAAACAGATTTTCTGCGGCTCTGCTGCACGTGTTGCCAAGGGGCTTACTGTGTGGACCGATATCTGAAATAGGATTTTCAGCTAACCACACACTCTGATTAAATCAGCCGGATAGCCTACACATCCTATTAATACTCACACACTAGCAGCCTCTTACCCTCACACCCGCAATACAGTTTCCCTACCGTTTCAATTAGACTGTGGAGGATAATGTAGAACAGCACAGTTGTGATCTAATTGCAGTGTAAAGTGCTTTCAATCACGTAGACAGAGGATGTCTTCCTGCTGGGAATATTAACAGTCTGCTTGCTCATGTGCTAGTCTCACTGGCTTTAAGGTTTTATCCACATCAATCTGACTGTTAACCTCTCTAGCCTGGGTTATTTTAAGACCTTCCCTCGTGGTATGAGCTGCCGTCATTCGCCACATGATGATGACCATTGAACTGGCTTGAGAATTTTAGACGTGGTTATGCTCCGTAAAAATGTTGAAGCAGAGCGAAATGTTTCCTGCTCTTCCTGACTCACTAGCTGCCTGACTAGCAGATTGACATTGGGCTTAGGCCGACAAAGCTGAAGTGCTACAGGGTGAAAACATGTGCTGCTTAAAACTCAAAGAGCATCCACCTCTGAACTGTGAACCCTGCGACCTGCCCTGGAGAGTTCATTCCCCAGAAAGTCGTTAAATCACTTATGAGGATACGAGCGAGACCAACCGGCGGATAATATGTGGAATGCGTCTGTGGTGGCCGAAGCAGACTTGGTCGTTTTCCTGTCTGCCACACATTTAGGCATGCACGGAGAAACACGCTCAGGACATTAGTACATGCATGCACACATGCATAAAACCAGCCAACATGTTCCAGCATGTGTGCATACATGTGAGTTTATAGACCCACACACACTGAAGACTATTGGAATGTAACACTCAGCATATGGTGTCTTGATGTGGCATAACCATTGATACGGTCGTATTGTGCTTGGGTCAAAGGTTGATCAGTGGATGTTCACGACTTCTCACCTCATAGCATCAAAAGGTCCTGGAGGGCTCAGGAGGTCAAGGTGTGCCCATTGACTGCTCGCTGTTGTCCTGCTCACAAATATGTGCTGTGAGCAGAAACAGAAACTTCAAGCATTACGCGTCATTTGAGAACTTAGTGTTGTTATTTTTTGGTTTCTTTGTTTTTATACTCTGATGTCTAAGGATGCAGTGATACGGTTTTCTGGGGCCCGTGTGATTGGCTGATCACTGATCCAATTTCAGATCGGAATTTTACTTTTTACCCAGACTTTTTACTAACTAACGTTCTGCTGACTGACGCAAATACTTTTTACTGTTTTCCTGATCCAGCAATTGAAACTTTGAAACCAATGACTAGTGCACAACTAACAATGTCTTCATATTGTTGCATGCTCAGTTAATTGTTTCTCATCCTGAAGCATTTGTTAGTCAGGGTAAACCATTTTAAAAACTAAACTATACATAAAAATATAAAAAACTACAAATGCAAAAAAATAAACCTTATATAAAAATATCAAAGTAGATGTAGAAAAGCACTGGGTCCTGCTGTCCAGATTGTTTACATCTTATTCAAGTGCCTGACGTGCAAAACCCATTGTGACAAGCCAGGTCCGCATGACTGTCCATCTGACACACACACACACACACACACACACACACACACACACACACACACACACACACACACACACACACATACACACACACACTCACACAAACATTCTTCTGTTGTGTTTGTCTTCTTT
>CABFOQ010001034.1:0-13940 GCA_900660455.1 Gephyroberyx darwinii | reverse complement strand
CCCCCCCCCCACCCTGTTAACGTATACGTCCCATTTTTAACATGAACACACATACAGTACGGACACCCACGCATCCACACCCACACGCTCCTGGCTCTCCCTGCTCCTTTAACTAAACAATATATCCAAATCAAACTCTGGAGGCGCCCCTCATATCTCCCCCGACTCTCTCTCCTCAGAGCTGGAGCGTCGATCTCTCTCGTAGGACAGGGATCTCTCTCGTTCCCTGCCCTTGGCCATATCCGGGGAGGTGGACCTCTCCTTGTCCTCCCTTTCTCCATACTCAGCCCTGTCGTCACGCCGTGCCTCTCCTGCGTTCTCCCTCCATCTCTCCTGGGACAGGGAGCGCTCTCTTTCACGGGTGTGCGATGATCTTTCTTTGGAGGACCTGGGGGAAAACCAAAACCTTAGTAAGGAATCTACTTCAACAGTTGTCCCAGCACTTTCCCAGGCTTTGAGTTAATGTCTTGCAGGTACCTTGTACTGGCCATTTTGTTTTTCCTATGGTAATTGACAGCTGCCCATTACAGAAAATGGTTGATGATTCTGGGTTCAAGTCAAATCATTGATAATGAAAAACCACATCAGTGTTAACGGGAGGTGGAAAGAAATGAAACAATTTTTCTCAGAAGTTGGCCTTTTACAACGATATGCCACTGATACAAGCCACTATTCTAAAATCAAGCACATGTAATGGATTCAGACAAAAACGCACTGAGTTTCATAGTGAACCAGCAGTCACTGGTTTTGAATGGACTTCGGACAAGTCAATACAATGAGTTTTACTTTTAAGTATAATTTCGCAAAATGTCATGTTTTCGTCCTGAACCAGCATGTAACAGGGCTGATTGACTTGCTAGATTTCCCCTCTCTCCTTCACCATCAGGGACACGTTAAACAACCTTGTTCTTTTCAAAGATATCGTTTTTATTTTTGCAGACTTAATTATCTGCTTTAAGTAAACACTGAAGCATCTGGTTACTAACAGTGCCTAAGAGCTGGACAACACACTGGTGGTATGCACTGCACATTAGATGGCCTTTACGTAGGAAAGCGTCTTAGCAACAGTTGTCCTTTTAACATTATAACCAATTCAATACATACATTTCCTTATATCTGTGTTTGCTGTCATTTATTTCATCTGCGTCACAACTTACCATAGCAGTTTGTTGAACCGGTTTTACCTTTTAGAACTAAAAAAAAAAAAAGACCTGCCTGAAGAAAGGTTTTGTTGGTTTACCCTAACTGGGAAAAACAAATATTCCTGAGCTCACCAAATTCAGAAAATAGCTGCCATTTTAAGCACAGCAGTTATAATGAGAAGGATTTCAGAGAATCACGGCGCTAAGAACATCAAAGCTTCCCACGGTGCTTAGATAATTTGCCTCAAACTACTGAAATAGTGCTGGGTATATCTTTTAACTTCTTGTCATTTAGGTCCAATACAACATCCGAGGAAGGGGTTTACCTTGAATGCTGAAGAAAAAACCCAGAAAAAAAAAACAAGAAAAAACCCATCCATTATGAAATGGATGAAAGTCTGCCATCTTTCTTGACTTGTTTTTAAAAGGCAAAGAACGATGAGAGTAGATTACTTGAAACGCTTCAAGCATTATATTTATTATTGGCAGCCAGCATGACCAATGTCTTCTGTGGGGAAACTTTATAAACCTTTTGTGCAGATTTCATTGATCAGTGTTACTGGTCCCAAATACCCATTTGACATTTTCCTCACTGCAAATAAAATGGGGGGGATAAATGTACAGCCACCTGAAAGAGTCCTACTAGAAGCTGATCGGCTTTCGTTAGTCTGTCTAACGTGTCTGGTGAATTTCTTGGTGAAGTTGAACATCTTCAACTTAATGCCTCTGCCAATGCCTCTGTCCCAATTCAAGTGTCACCTCTTCCGCCTGTTCCTGTGAGAGTCAGAGCGTGAGCGGTGCCGGTCCTTGTGTCGATGCTTCCTCTCTCTATCCCGGTCCCGATCTGCTCCCTCTTCTCTGGAACGAGAGGAGTGGTGCCGTCTTGAATGATGGGAGGATGAACTGCCTCCATCCCTATGACAAAGAGTTTCAGGGACAGACAAAGTCAGATAGATTCCAAGGTAAAAATGCAACAAAAAGGTAGGTTGCAAAAATAAGTTTGACTTGGTTGCTATGAACCATTGTTTCTCAAATAATGGATTGAGGCTGAAAAGGGGCATAGGCCCTTTCTGGTCCCCACATGACAGTCATGGGATGTTGAGCCCAAGTCTCAATGTCTTCTATTTCAGCATTATGCATTCTGTTGTCTACATTGTGCATCAACTATGTGTAGTTTGGCCTGTAAAGTCATTTGAGGCTTGTTTGTGATAAAGGGCTGTATAAATAAACATGACTTGGTCTGAGCCATAATTTAAAAGTTTACTTTCTTGTATTTGGCTGGTTTAGGTTCACACTACCAATTACAAGCAAACCAGGGCTTGTAAACAACAGTCACATGGCCTCACGAGTAGCTTGTTTATTGGACAGTTTTGGTAACTTGTCTTCCTGCAAGATGGAAATTTTGGCAGTCAGGAAGCAGGATCCAGTTCCAGTCCCTGTAACTAGAGCTAAACATAATGGACTTGTATCTGCTCTTTGCTGTAATTTACTATCTCTGGTCTTCATCAGCATCAGTCCAGATTGCTGTTTGCCCGTCTCCTTATAGCCATAAACCAATATAGAACAACGGTCCAACATCGAAGAATGTACTTGTAAAGCCGTAGGTTTTGGGGTTGTTTCCTGTAGTTGGTACAATTAAGTTCTCACTTTGATGAAATGCATTGCAATTAGCTTGGAAGCGGACCGAGACCTGCATTTTCAGACTGTCTCAGTGCAATATTTGGCACCATCCCAGGTTGAATGGCTCTGTTGTCACCTGCCCAAACAAACAGAACTAGGAAACTCTGGAGTAAATGGTCCAGTTTGATTAAACTGATCCAAACATGCTTGATGTGAACGCGCCCTAAATTTACATTTAAGAACCTGTATAAACCATAGAATAATGGCACATATACCAGGACTTTTAATTCTATACTAATGTGTATAGTAAAGAATTAAAAGTACTGTATGATCTGTCTAAAAATCGCTCTTTGGGGAGACAGTACCAACCCTTAAATGAACAAGACCATCTGTCACTTCAACAGCTTCTGCCCAAGCTACTTAACCCCCCTATACCCCACAATCTCTGGACTCTTACCACCAAACCAAACGGTCTACTTTATTACCACGCCAATTATTATCATCATCACGTTTTATTTACACAGTAGCTCAAATTTTACAATATCTGCACAGTGCTGTATCACAACAGGCTTTGTACACTATTCCACTCCACACCTTTATGTCGATACCCTTCTTCTATAACTTCTAAAGTGATTCTGCCTAAAGTAGGCATACCTGTATCGGTCTCCACTTCTAGATCTTGACCTGGGAGGGGAACACAGACCAGACAGTGTCAGCTGCAGTACCCAGATGACATAAAACTGCTGTTTGTACATAATAACAGTTAAAGTAAGATTGTTTACCTCCTTCGGTCCCTCTCTCTTTCTCGTTCTCTCTCCCATTCTCGCTCTCTTTCGCGCTCTCGTTCACGCTCCCTTTCCCGTTCCCTCTCCCTCTCTTGTTCTCGCTCCATCTCCCACTCTCTCTCTCTTTCTTCCTCTCGGTCACGTTCCTCTCGTCTTCTCATTCGCATTCTCTCTTGTTTCTCAACAACTGCTTTCTGGAGAAAAAAGAACAACCGAAAAATACCAGTGACCATCTATGTTCAGTACAACTGACCATAATGGCTCCGTACTCGGTACAAAAATGCTTCTCAAGGACTTTGTTCATCAATAATCATAAAAATTAGAGCAGCATGTATGTGCTAGCGGAAATGCACTACTTACCCTTAGTCTGTCCAGTTTCTCTCGGATTTCGATGAAGCCGAGGTGCAGCTTGCCTCCAAAGTGGTCGGCTAGCCGACGATCATTGTCATGGAGACCCAGGTAGGCGGAGCACACCTCACATACCCTCAGCTTTTGTTGCTGAAAGCTGGAGGCTGGCATCGAGTTCCTGTACACATCCTGCAAGAATGTAGATTATAGGAATAAGAAATATTGTCTCATTAAATTGAGTCAACATACACAATGGTAAAGACAGGGATTTGATTTCACACAGGAATGAATGAATGCCTTTTGGTTACCTATCCAGGAGGTAAGGTAAAACATAGCTTACCATGACATTTATTCAGCTTTGTTAGTACACCATACATAAAACCCTACCTACTTGATATTTGTGCATATAGAAGAAGCAATAACTTAAAAGTTGCAGCATATAACTCTTATTAGTGAATACATACATTTTACCTTAGTGAATACATTTTATAACATAAAGCGCTGATACAATCACTGACCTCTGCCTCTTTCTTCATGGCTCGGGTCTTCTCCACCTTTTCCAGTACTTGTTGGGCCTCGTCCACATTACCCTCTCCGCCCAGCTGCTCTGCCCGGGCCAACAGCTTCCCAATCTCCTCGTTCAGCTCATGGACACGCTCAGCCTTATCATGGTAGAGAAAGAAAGGCAAAAATAAAGTTTCTTGACATTCAGCTTGTATGATTTAGCAGTTTACCCAGGAGATTAGTTATTCTCTACGATCGAACACACAGCATTCATGAAGACCTGCCATTAATCCCACTAACAATGTGAACAGTGAGTCAGTCACCTTTGCAGCCACTTCAGCACTGATCTCATCCTGCGTCTCAGCCAGTCTCTTCTTGGCCAGCTCGGTCCTACGGTCACAGTCAGCAATGAAAGACTGAAGGTGTTCAGCAGCCTGGAAGAAAGCAAGCGGGTTAAGTGGGTGTCTATACTTATGTGTGTGAAATAGTGCGACCTCATGTTTGCCATAGGAAAGTATGTCACTATTATAACATTTGTGACTGAGTGAGTGGATCCAGGGAATTCAGAGAAAGACAATAAATACATGGATAAAATTAGCTATACTTGGATTGTGTGTGTGTGGATGACAACAACACAACTTACATCCAGCTCAAAGAAGTACTCCTGCTGCTTAGAGGCAATCTCATAGTCAGCTCTGAGGGCCAGGTCATGGACTTTCACACACTCTCCCAGGTCCATTCTCTGTAGGAATCAGGAAGACATTAATGCATTATGTTTACGTGCTTATTGAAACTTGATCACCTACCAAATCCAAGAGAAGTTAGATTGACAAAGAATAACATTTTTTCAACTAAAACAAACACACACAATCTCACTTTGAAGTTTCACTTTGATTTGGACTTGGAGGGTTACGAGTCTGATTTAAGTATTAATGAGCATGATATTTATGATCCTGTTCTGTACATGGCTAAGAGCGATGAATCAATTAAAGAACTAGCACCCTATGCTTGCATTTCTGCCAGACAAAAAGTAGAATAATGTACTTTTCAAATAATACATTAATTTATACCCTACCAACCAGTGACCACTCTACCTTTGAAACCTATAAACTAATCTAGTGGTATTCAGTTTTTGGCTCATGGCCTTTTAAAACAAATGGATGTCCATTTGTGGTCCCACAAGCAATGCCTTTTACTTCCCCTTGTGAGGATGTTTCACTCAAATATTGATGAAAGCCCAGATGCTTCATTATTTCACTAGTCTTGATATTTATCCCGTGGTCAAACCCATACATTCCCTTGTGTAAAATATAATCCTTCTCTGGTCTGTTTCCATCTGCATCACAATAAGAACTATACATTTAATTCATATCTAACAGTTCTAACCATTATCTATATAAACTATTAAGAATACAATGACTTAAATTACACTCATTCCAGTGGTGTGTGTGTTGAAAACTGAATACTCACTGTGCCTGACAGAATATCATGAGGACACGAATCCAAAAGGTGACTCTTACAGACCCGTTCATCTGTGAACTTGATTCTTTGACGCATGGAGTCTCCTTTAAAAAGAAAAAAAAAAAAACACAGACACGAAGATAGATTAGTACAGATCATTGCTGCGTTTTCTATGATAAGTTTGCATGTGTCCCAAGGTCCTTATAGAAACAGAACATGTGATTTTGGTGCATATTTGCAATGAATGAGTCACTCATCTGTAACAGTACAGCCTCAAGTTAGCTGCTCGTGTGGAGTGGCACGAAACGACAAACAGTGGCAAGAAAGGGACCATGAATAAAACACTTTGCAATAGCTATAACTAGGCAAAACGCTACAATTATGTTCAACAGCTCTGTAGTCATAGATGACATTCAGTAGAAGTTATAAACCTTTACAGAGTTAACTTCTACTCAAAGACAACAGGTAGCTAGCCGGTTGGCTATTCTGGTAGCTGGCTAGGTTAGCAAAGCATGCCTCAATGGCACTAACGGGCAGGCTCGTTAGCTTGTTGGCTAATGAGCCTACCTTGCTAACAGCAACACAAACTCTTTCGTTTTGCCAAACACCCATCTCAAGCGCAGTTAGTCATCAACCAAACTCACCATCTCTCCCTGTCCCCATTAGCTGGTCCAGCATCGCTCGCATTTGTGCCTGGGCCGACATGTTTCTGATGTTTATGTTACAGTCACTCCACGCCGACAGTCACACATGCAGCCTCCACCGTAGGCCTCGGTGACGGCTCCTCCACCACGGACAACTTTTCTCAGAGAGGAAGCCCAAGTTCCCTTGAAACAACACGCTACTTGTATACAGCAATGTTTTAATGGTTATTACACCACATGACCGGCCTATACGGCTATATAATGTGGATAGCACCAGGTCGATTGAGCAAGTCTAACGTCTACTTGGAAACTGCTGTAGTCTCCTCCTGTCCGTCTGAACTAACGTTGGTAGAGCTGGCCGTGTGGCGAGTTGAGAGAGCGGTGACTGAATGCAGACGGGGTGTTTTGTTAGCTAACTAGATGTGTACCCAAAGAAATCGCCAATTCTTCTATAACTGGAAGATCGACCATAGTATCTGGTGGTATTTCTAACCGGTCAGCTAGAAGTTGACAAGTTTATTCAACGTCCTTTCTTCTCTCGCCACTTCCTACCTCCGTGCGCGCCGCCGCGGAGTCGCGCTCTCAGCCTCGAGGAAGTGCTGCAGTCCTCGCGCGCTGGTCGGTTGGTTGGTTGATTGGCATGTCAACGTCACACGCCTCATCTATCAAAAATATGATGAATCATTCGTTTTGAAATACAAAGTAAAACGCGACTCAGGAAGAGTGATCTTAAAATGTACATTTATTTTTAATCAGAATTGAGTGGGTGAGGTGATGTCAGAAATGTCTTGGACAGTTTGAAGATGATGATGTCTGATTGTATAGTACATGACTGATACATGCAATTATCAACTAAAACACATATTTTAAACCGTTGAATTATACATTATTTGATTTTTTGTCTAAGGACAAGACACGCCCATAAAGTCATCCCAGCCCCAATGTCCCACCCATGGTCCCACCCATCCCCTATCACAAACTGGGAAAGATGGCGACCGCGATGTTGCGGATCTCACGGCAACTTGCCACCAAAAATATAGGACTGACGAGCCGTAACACCGGCTTGAAAACGTCAAACCTATCTAGGGCGACTCCTTGCCGAACTGCAGTGTCCACAGCATCAGGAGCAATTCTACCGAAACCGGATAAAGTAAGTATTTATGTCTCGATAACCGGACAAGATCATAATATGGGAAGTACATGAACGACGTAGGCGGGTCTCTGTAAATAATTGACACCAGCTTTGGCGAATAGAAAAGCAGGAGCGCTGCTGGAACGTTCAACTCAGCCAATGAACCTGTGTTTATTTTACGCAATGGCACTTAGGAAGTAACTAACTCTAATTTGGTCTGTATTCAAGTACAAAATATGTATATAATGTACGGGTTGCTTGTATTGGAATATAAGCACTCTGACTGTTTTGTTTGTTCAATAATAATACAATCTGAACTAGCCACTATATATGTTTGTGTGCGTTAGTTAGGCAAGGTTACGACCGGTTACGACTGCCGTCATGTAAACATATCATGCCAGTATCACACCAAAACTATAAGCCTCTATTAGGGCTATTACAGTAAAGGGGATATTAAAAAAATACCATAATGGTCACTACTATTAATATAAACTCACTATTGAGTACCGTCCGTATTGAAATATTATGTGATACCATATGAGATAAGAAAAATACTATAAAGGTACTAATGTAAACTCACCAGTCAGTACCACAGATACAGTATAAGTCCCTTTTCAAATGTGATAGCGATTTTTCATTTGGATCAATATTTTCCCCAGATTCCCGGTGCTGCTGTTTTAAAAGGACAATCCATACTAACCTCCAATTTACCTGATCTTGGACAGCTCAGTCTAGTTAGCACATTCAATAGAACAGACCAGAAAAACCCTCTTAAAGGCAGAGACAAGACTCATATCACTGATGAGTGTCACCGAAAGAAACAAATAAGCCCAGAGCTGTCTGATAATTGTCAGACTTAGGCTGTGTTTGAAATGAGCTTTGTCTCATACTTGATACTCAGATTTGAGCCCGAAAATACATGATGTACGTGATCCTGGGAAAGCATCTTGTGTACTGTCAACAAAGTTAGTCTCCCATTCAATGCCAATTTTGAGCAGCTCCAGTCTTTGTTTATGACTTCAAAGATTAGGCTCTTGTATCTAGTTTTGTGGGAGACTCTTGTCCATATTCACAAATCTTGACTGAACTGTCCAAGAGCAAAAGCTTATCTCAAACCTTTCAATCTTAAATGGAGATTAATTCATGGTAACTAACTAAACAGTTCCTTCCAATTTGAATTATCCCTGCTTGCTTAATGTTGATGTCACTTTCCCCCTTATGTTTTCCAGACTTCATTTGGTCTTATCCGCATGACCGCAGTGGTGGTGCCTTTCCTGTATTTGGGAACTCTGATCAGCAAGAACTTTGCTGCTCTGTTAGAGGAGCATGACATCTTCGTTCCAGAAGATGATGATGATGACGACTGAGCTAACGTTAGTTAATAAATGGTAAAATCAATGTGTATTTCAGCCACATCTTATGTAACCATATTGTGTAATGTCACAGACCTTTTATTTGCAATGTTATCCATGTGTAAAGGGTGTGCCAGCTACACTTGAGAAGTAGATTAAAGAACAAAAAAATCATCTTTTGACAGTTTGCAATGATGACCACTGATATCAATTGAAAGCTGATGACAGTTCAAAAATATGGTTTATTTCCTTCCACAGGGTGCTTTGCAATAGTGATTGAAATGCCAGCCAGTACAAGGAAGAAGGGGAAGAGCACTCTGACTTCCAAATCATCCCTATGCCTCCATCCATCTTCTCTCCTTCTGCTCATTTCAACTAATATATTTTTAAGATATTTCATATCATGTTCCTGTGAGGCTATCAAGGCTACCAGTCATGCCTTCACTCTTGTTTGCATGTTTGCACCAACAACTCAATAAATTGAGTCGATATACATGGAAAAACATGTTAGTATTCATTCTTTGGTACTCTTGTTCTGTGTGTTTAATCGTAAGGCTTAACAGTCTTTGTAATAGTCACTATAAATATTACTTTGACAACTCCCAATCATAGCCAGCCAGAGCCATAGCAACATATCGGATTATTGTATTGTACTGGCTTCTTATTGCATTATGTATGTGTTTTATGTTGGGTTCCTGGCTTTGTTCTTAAAGGTCACGCTTAACAGGTGTCTCCACCAATCAGGCTTCTCTTGCCCCCTCTTGCAGTGCGGCATTGGCCAGTCTCAGGTGCTCATTGAGGGAGCCCATCTCCAATTGGCTGCGACTCTTCATCTCATTCAGCTCCACATAAGCCTCCTTATAACGCTCATAGGCTGCCTCCTTCTCCTAGATTAAGGGTTGGGACATGACAAAGATGGTTGATGTGTCAAAGTCAAGCAGAGAAGGATTATTGGACCAGTTTAAAACAAAGTTGTGAATGTTTGTGATAATGGATTTTTTTTTGGTGTACAACATAAACTGTTACAATAATCTATATAATGAAGGAGGCCCAAGCATCAAAAGTACCTTGGTAAGAGATTGCACTTCGCTCTGTAGACAGCTGATTTCTTTCTGAAGATACTGCACCTCATTTTCCTTTGCTCTTAACAGGATCTGAAACACACAAAATGTGATCTCTTACTATTACTAGTTGATTGAAACATTTGAGTTTTCACATACAGATAGTAATTATGTCTATGGGTAGGTCACAAGGTCCGGCAATAGCTGATCCTTATTTTGGCTGAATTTAGAGCTTCCACTGCTTAACACTAATGTGTTTTTATTGGTGTTTATAAATCTGTAATAAAGACAGTAGAGGGCAGTATGTTCTGCAGCAGAATGTGACCAACCCCAGCTGGAAAACATAAACCAGGACACTAGGAAAAAGGAGCAGGTGACAATATTGCTGCAGGGAGCCAGAAATGAGGATACAGCACATGCAGTGAAAATTATGTGATCAGTCTGTTTCATAACAAGTGGGTTTAAAAATTCCCCAACACATATGTCCGATCCTGCTTTCTGGCTTCCCATGACAATGCTGCGGAATCTTTCCCCTTCTAGCTGTGGTCCAAGCTAATCAACATCTCACTACAGGCACAGCCAAAGGTTCATTAAATGAAACTTGGTTTGGTGCAGCAAGAGTCCGAGGTTACTTTGTGAATGTACCTTGTGCCGTCTTGCCTTAACAGTCTCTAGGCTCCTCTGCCTAACTGTAGTTAAGTATCACCTATTTTCATATGAATGGCAAGAGCGTAGGCTCTAGTTCAATTACATCCATTTAATCATACTCATTATTATCAATACCTCTACTTCCGTTGGACTACGCTCAGTGTTACCAAGGGATACGGTCTCTGACCTCTGGCCAGTAATGAAATAACGCATGCGACTGATCTCCTCAGCCAGTCTAGCCTTTAGCTCCTGAAAGAAAAGGAAAAAGAGAACAAAGATTTTAGTTAAAATGATGGAAATATTGTGAAATGGTAGGTTTACTGATGCTCAGATCATTTTTTTTGGTTTCATTCATTTAACCAGATCGAAAAGAAAAGGCATGGAATTTGATGAGAACAATCTTGACCTCTATAAGCCACTCTTGAAATATATGTGTTTGTTAGACCATTATTGTGTTAAAATACAATCAAATCAGGAACCTCCTATGTGTCATCTCTCTCTCTCTCTCTCTCCTTCTCCAAACCTGGTTCTCCTTGCGGAGCTGCACCATCTCTCTCTCTTTACGTCCGAGCTCGGTCTCTCTGCCTTTGCTGCTCTGCTCAGTGCGGCTCAGCTCCAGGCACTTCTGGGAGTAGCGTTCTGACATCACATCCAACTCACTGTGTAAGATGTCAGCCTGCGGCCTACACAGACATGCTACGGAGTCAATTATTCTGTCCTATCATGCAAGGGGTCACGGTCTTGTGTAGAACAGCTAAAGCCTGCAGCAAGAGCCTGTGAAATGGAAAACATCTGACAACGGCTATTATAATGGTACGCCTACAATAAACTTACGTCTGTCCTCTGTACACAGTATCCACATGTGCACCCCCCCCATCCAGCCTCCTGGCCTGCTCCACCTCTCCCTCCAGCTCCTCCCTGTGAGCCGTCCTCAGTGCCTCCACAGCTATAATGAACAGAAACGGTGGTAGCAGAAAAACACACGTGGAGTACGGGCAGCTAGAAAGTGAGGTTGTATAGCAATGTGAGGTAAAGGAGCCTCCAATTTGTCTCATGGTCTAGTCTGTTCCACAGAGAAGTATAACTTGGATAGCCCACGAACATAAGTACAACTTAATGCTCTTTGCTTACATTAATATTGCTATACTATAATGCCATCAGTATTATGACCCATGTATAAGGAGATGAGGACCCCTCAATACAAGAGGGCTTTTCTATGGTGGCCATTTCTGTCAAATCACCTTACTGAGAGCATACATTTGGGTGACACTAGTATGAAATGAACCCCTAACCTTACTCTCTTCCTCACCTTTAGCAGCTGCCTGGCTCTCTTCCTGTAGTATCCTGTCCCTCTCGCTCTCCAGCTCCCTGATCTCCTTGGTATGTTCCTCTTGCAGCTCCTGCAGTGCTTTCCGATGAGCAGCTTCCATGGTCTCCATTCTGGCCCTACAGGGGGCCCCAGGGCCACACGGGCTGTCCACCTCCATCCCCATGGCCACTCGTTCCCTCTTAATGCTCTCTACCTGCTGTCTAAGAGAGAGGGCCTGGGGGATGGATTAGGGGACAGGGGCAGGGGAGGAGGAAAAAAGAGAATAAGGCAAATGGCAGGGATGAGGAGGAGGAATGAGACAGAATGAAGATGGGGATGAGAAGGAGTAGAGAGATTTGTAGTTCACAACTTGGGAACGTGACTTTACTTTTGTACATACAAACAACCTAATTTCTCTCCAGTTGCCACTCATCACATTTGAGCCTTATTTTACAGAATGAATGTTCTTGTTTTCTTACCTCCCTCTGGAGGGATTCAGCTGTGGTTGATTGAATGGTTTGGGCACCATTCACAGAAGGAAAAGCCTCCTTAGAGCTTGATTTATTAGTTTGGGAACCAACAACAGAGTGGAAATCTTCTTCAGGACTTGATTGATAAGTCTGGGCTCTAATGGGAGACTGGAATGCCTCTGGGCTGCTTGACTGATGAGTCTGGGCTCCAATGAGAGATTGTGCGCTCATGTCCCTAAAGGACATCCTCTCGAACTCTGACCACTTCCTGTTGACCTCTGAGTCCATGGTGTCAGTTACAGGCACAGGTACACTCCCTTTTTTCAGCTCCATGGAGTCCCACCTGCTGCCCATCTCACTGAGGGGAATCCCCTCCTCAAACCACTTGTTCCTCTCCTCCAATCGCTTCGCTTGCTCCCTATCCCAGCCCTCCCCTGCTTCTCTCTGACTGGCTGGAGATAAGCCACAGGGCGCTGCCTCTAGATCCCGGTCTATAGACTCAGTTTGGTGGCGGTCACATTGACGAGAGTTAGCAGCAGTGGCGGTGGAGTCGATAGTAGCAGCAGCAGTAGTTTCATAGCTAGAGTCTCTGCAGGTGAGCCGAGCAGGAGGTTGGCATGACGACGGTCTCCGGGAGAGGGGGCTCTCTTTCTCGCTACTGGTACCTGATTGGCTAAGGGTAGAATCAAGGGGACAGCAAGAGGGTAGTGTTACATGTCAGAAGAGAGATAATAGATTATGGTCATCACAGACAGACCCTCTAATCACATTGTCTGCATTTCTTCACTGTCTTCAGGAATTCAGGAAATGCTCAATGGAATATCTGTTCTTTGAATTACACCGAGGGTTTTTGTAATACAATGCTTCATGGAAGCATTGTATTACTTGCACTGCAGTTGTCAATAGACACAATATATAACTATAGGCCACAGCACACAATAGACCACAATGATAAAGATAGACTTACTGTGTGTTATTCTGGATAACCTGCTTTAGCCGCTTCACCCAGTTCCGTCGTATTCTGGAGGTCATAGCAGAGAGGGTGAACACTGCTCTCTTTGTCTGGAGGAGATCAAAAGACAGTGGGAACACACACAATGTTAAACAGAAAGGAAGCAAACAGGCAAAGCATGTAATTGGTGCATGGAAGGAGATTTCTTGGTCTGCCCTTGTGTCTTTGTGTGTGTATGTGTGTACTAGCAGAACACACGTAAATACATACATGTATTTGGAACCCATAGTTCTTCTCTACATCACAGTCTGACACGTTCACACAGGATGTCAGGTCGATCTCGCCATCCAGATCATCTGACTGCAACACAACAGGAAGAGTTATTGAAAAAGTCATTGAAAAAGCACAGCTATAAGCTGGACAACTGGTACATCAGCGTTTCTTTTTTTTCTGTTTCATTTCTACTGTATTCTACTGTATTATAAAGCATTGTATTTCAAATGTAAGGTTGC
>CABFOQ010001033.1:0-57194 GCA_900660455.1 Gephyroberyx darwinii | reverse complement strand
GAGTCCGACTTGACTCCCCAGTCACTGGCCGGAGTCCGTTCACCACGCCAGCCTCTCACCCTCACTCCCATTCACCCCCACGTTAAAAAGGCCCCAGCTGCAATCAGCCTCAACTGGCTGCAGCTGGTGCCGAATCCGACTAAGCCTCCACCCACCCTCCTCCCAGTCCGCCACACCATTGTCATTCACTGCTACAGCATTACTGTGTACCAACAATTTTTCATGGAATATAATGATGTATTATCCTGGTGGTTTTTTCCAGATGAACATTCAGTTCAATACAGTTCATCATCTTTTCAATCTAGGAAACCAATGTCTTAGGATTCAAAGGACCTCGCAAAATGAGTGTCATCATTCCTGGAATGAACATGGACCACGAGAGAGTGTCAATTCGTCCACGAAATGTATGTGTTACCAGAGCTCTCAATAGCCACAACTATCTTTAAAATAGGTGTGGTTTTAGTTTGTTGAACATGTCTTCTTTACTTGTGTAACATCCTCAGTACCTCTTCTGATACCTATACCTTCTGATCTGATGTTCATAGATTAAACCCCCTCTATTCTCTATCATTACACAGGACCATGAGTCGTTGCTGGCACGGTGGCAGAACAAGAACACAGAGAGTGTGATTGAACTTCACAACAAGACGCCTGTGTGGAATGATGACACACAATCTTATGTGCTCAACTTCCATGGCAGGGTCACTCAGGCCTCTGTCAAGAATTTCCAGATCATTCATGACAATGACCGTGAGCTCCATACCCACAAACTGTTTCCATCTTAAATTAAATAGATCCAGATTGTGTTTTATTGTCATACTCTAATCCTATTGCGTGGTATAACTTTACATAATTAAGAATCCAAAGTAAAGGAACTTTGAAGTAATTATGAAACCATTTCTCTCTGAGCAAGTTGTTACGAAAACTTACTTTTTGTGTCCTGGTTTTTTCTCCTCCCCTGTAGCTGACTACATTGTGATGCAGTTTGGTCGTGTGGCAGAGGATGTCTTCACCATGGACTTTAACTACCCAATGTGTGCTCTGCAAGCCTTTGCCATTGCTCTGTCCAGCTTCGACAGCAAGTTAGCCTGTGAATAGCTCCCAGCCTGAAGTCCAGTGGAGCACTGGTCCACCTGTCCTCTCAACAAGGGCTACAGTTGTACCCATGTACCCCTGGGGTGATGATCTTCTGAGATCTCCAAATCAAGAAGTACCCTGGAATTCTGGCATATCTAAAAGTGGTGTGTGTGTGTGTGTGTGTGTGTGTGTGTGTGTGTGTGTGTGTATGTGTGTGTGTGTGGTGTGCTGGGAGTGTTGAGATGGTCTTGGTCAATGGAATGAACAAGCACAAAGAGTAATCCACTATCAATCAAATTATTTTGTTTTTATAACTGTAGCCATGTTTGTAATGGAATTCTAAAATCAATCTCTGTTCCTTTATGTACTAGTTCGAGAACTCTAACATTTCCTTATCTGTGAATTTTAACTCTAACAATTGCCCATCTGTAAATTTTAAAAGTTGACTGAACATTTAGCTGACAGTTTTATGTATTCTGCTGCACAAAAAAAAAAATACAATATCATACACTTCCTCAAGCATGAACATTGCTCATGCAGTTACTGGATTAAAAATATCATGCATGTCACAATATATATTTATTTTGTTATTTATGTATTTATTACATGTTGATTTTGTTTCTGTCATTATCATTTGCAACTATTTCAACAGTATTTGCTTCATGGTCCCAGAAGCACACACATAGCCTCATATGAAGGGATTATCTCATCTGGACATGACAGAGGCATGCGACACTGTGCTGTGTATCTTGTAAAATTTTGTGTCACAGTATCAAGAAAGGGAATATATAGGATGATGGTGCACTTTACTGTAAAGTGGGATGGGATTTGGCTGTACATACATTATTGTGCCTTTGAAGACTAATTCCAAGGTTATGCTTTAGCCGTCAAATGAGCTGAGCTTGAATTGGTCTTTGCCATTGTTACTGTCCTACCATGCATTAGAGACATTTCTCTGTAGGTAATTTGATCAGAGAATTCAATTGTCCAATGCACAGTACATGCAGGTTGAGTGATTAGCTGCTCTTGCAAAACCTCCGGAAAATAGGAAGCCACAGCTTATATAATTTGACAGCATTTTAGTGATTGTCTGGTTATATTTAAACCTCCGGGGTCAATTTTTTGTGATTTTGGTATACATTGAAATTGCCACTGTTACCCGCTGATATGCTGATATCTTTTTGTTCAGTACAAACTCAAGCTGCTCAGAAGCCCTGAAGACAAGAACGGAGACAAAATGGAGAGAAGTGATTTGGTGAAAGATAAATGAGTGTGAAGTAGTACCAAAACAAAAATAACCCAAAAAGTAGGTGTACCCGTTTTTGTCCTTTTTTGTGCATGGAGAATCTTTTTCATCTATGCCACTCCTCAAAACATTGAGGAATC
This sequence comes from Gephyroberyx darwinii, assembly GCA_900660455.1. NCBI lineage: Eukaryota > Metazoa > Chordata > Actinopteri > Trachichthyiformes > Trachichthyidae > Gephyroberyx > Gephyroberyx darwinii. The sequence continues at coordinate 54,731 of CABFOQ010001033.1, read as the reverse complement.
ACATCACACTCCTTGCACTTCCATGTCATGACAGTCATGACAATTTTTGGTTTACAGTCCTGCAGTTCTCACAGGATCCCTCCTGCTGGGATCAGCTTAAAAGACAAATCCACCCTTGGATACTCTTACACTGTTATATATCATCAATATGTGATGTTATTTTGTGATGTAGTGCTGTAATTTCCTTTTTTTATCCACTATCTACTTTCCCTCAACCTGCCTTGTCTACTTCTATTTAAGTAGAATGACTTGAGAGCCCAGAGAAGGGCCGTGTTGCTTTCAATCTATGGTGGGTGTATGGGCATATAAATAGAGCTGGTCTTGATTTGATCTCTAGTCTGCACTAGAGAGAAACAGGAAAGATGGGGAGAGAGGCCAGGCCGAATTCTAACCAGGGATGTCACTCTTACATGGTACGCACCTTAGCCATTCAGCCACCGGGAAGTTCCTGTGCTGTGATTGCGCAACATGTCTTGTGGTTGCATTGTATTCTGGTCTATTGAGGCTACTGTCAGTGGAGAAATTAGTCTCTCTTCTACGATAGATTTCTCCCTGTGTGATTGTTGAACATCGGTGCAAAGTGGTGGTTCTAGAAAGAAGCCCTTTCTCTTTGATTCTGACGGACTGACACCAAAACCTGATCTTTATCACTGTTGTTTTAGATAGCTGGAGCTGCTATCAACTCAGCTCCATTGTAGCTGCCAGCGGTACACTACCAAACATCAAAATGGGCCCTGAAATGTAAAATACATTGCCAATAGCTGTTTTTAAAGGTTTTAGGGTGGATTTTTCCTGTAAGCAGTTGAGGTGCTTGGCTCTGCATCCTCTTCACTGTTATCATCATTGTAAATAAACACAAATAAAAGAGTGTATAAGAAAACTGGAATTTTGACTTACGTTGGATTTAGGGTCACTCATCCTCCATTCAGACATAGCATTGCAAATGAAACTCTGTAGCTTTTCATACAGTGTCACTTCACCGTGTCTGCTAACTTAATACCTGAGTGGAAAGTACCAACATCCCGACATGCACGCAAACAAACCTCACCATATTACACACAAAACCTTCAACGTCTTGAAAAAATATTTGCACAATATAGCATAAATATTTTGATTTCATAATGCTGTATACGGTTTGAGTGAATCACCTTTCCTCAAGCAGACCGATCCCTGCTTGGAAATCCAATTCTCCATCTGTGTCCACACTCTCCGGCCCTGAAGAATTCATTCATGTTCACCGTCATCTTTGAAAACTGACCGGCTGGTTCTGGCTCAACAGTCAGCCATCGCCAAAATCTGGAAGACATGATGCTGATCTGATTTCTAATAAGTATGAAAACATGCTGGATAGTCAACTTGCTGACAGTCTGCAGTATGACGGTTGTTTCTTTGAAATGCAGAGAAGTCATTGAATTCTCTTGATTTCACTGGTTGGTTTGACTGAAGCTGCAGGGGGTTAAATTACACTTACTACACATTACACTATCCAGTTGTAGGTGAATCGTTATTTACAGTGTAACCGGCAGCAAATACAATGTCCAAGGCACTCACGCTGAAAGTTGTGCCCATATATTTTGATGTGTCCACATCACTTGTGTGATCAAAATCAAGCCTACCCTGAAAATGCTATCCGTATTCCCCTCAAAGCACACACGGTAATATTATGCATCTGCCACAGCTTACACACTAGCATACTAACCACTCATTACAACTTTGATTTGATTTCATATTCCACTGATCTGGAGTATATTCTTCATCTGATCGGAAGTATGTTTCTATATAATGTGGTAGAGGTTTATTGTTGTTCATATTTTTACTCAAAATATGATTCCTCTTGCTTCTTATGGGGAAAACTCCTTTCTCAAATATATTACAGTATTTTGTATGTTATGACCATTAAATATAAGAATTTGTTAAATGAGGGCAAAGAACAATCTCCGATGCTCATTGTTACTGTGGACTCTGAGGAATTCTTTAATCAAATGTGCTACTCTTGTACTTCATTATGTTCTAACTATTTTAAATTTCCAAGCAAATTGTTGATACTCTTGCAGAAAAGTCTGCTTTTCATACAAATGTCCAGGAACTCTTTCACTTCATATGTGTTTTTAGTGCTTTCATTGTAATGTTGTGTACAATTTAAGGTGTTGGTATACGCACAGTCCTCTGATCATGGAATAAATAAAACTTCAGTGAGTCAAAATATGCCTTGTATTCACTGCAAAAAATACCACAGCACAGCAGCTAGAATGCAACTCTGATGGCGACGCAATATGATGCATGTAGTGGAATTTGAGTGGTTAGAGAGAAAGCATGAGATAGAGAAGTTCAGGCATGAAACTCAACCGTAAACTACTAGAGATAAGGATGTGCAAGTACAGATTAGGGATGTCACAATACTAGAATTTTGGTAGTCGATACCAATACCTATGCAATTCTACAATTATTAATACTTAATTTTATACCATGGCAAAAAGAAAGGACAGAAATCCATTTACTGGTATCTAAATACGATTTACGATTTACTAAATACAATTTACTACTTTATAAAATATGATTGAACAGAGCAGCCTTAGCCTTAGCCTTAGAGTTTGTTTGACAAAAAAAAAAGTTGGGTTAACAAAATTTTGCCTTGACATGAATATTAAAATATGAAAAATATCAACATACGAAACATTGAACACTGATTTATTGTTCTGTCCAGAACAAGAGCAATGCCCTCAACATAGTGTACTCACATGCTGGAATATAGCCTTCAAATAAGTAAATCTTTTTTTTATCTGTACCAATTATCTGACCATAATTTAAATATAAACTGGTTTCAGTGTTAATTTGGAGTTTTTAAGTGTACAGGAAATAATTTTTCCATGGAACCTCATATTGGTGGAGCTGCCAACCTCATTATTATAGACTAGATCAGTGATTAATTATCTTTGGTTTATTAATATATATACGTATATAAAAATTAATTAAATTCAAATGTAAATGGCACAATGATAAATTATAACAATAAAATGTTCTTTAAATGTGTCAATGATACCATTTCATAATTCTTTCTTCAAGCAATAAATAAATTACTGAATTTATAAATCGATTTATAAAATGAATTTATAAAATGAAACTTAAAGATTTAAATTGTACTTTTTGTCATTCCATTTACTAATTATACTGAGTATCATCCTGTTTGTGGGCTCCACAGCTTTGTTTGGTGGAGCCAGGAATGCCACGGAGCCCACAAACAGGATGATACTCTATTTACTTATGCCTTTTCTTATTCATTTTCCATCTCACAATAATTTGTATGTTGCTTTACTATTTACACTTTCACTATTATTCAATGGCTCTTTTTAATTAGACATGCAGCCAGTGTGCCAAGCTAAAAAAAATAAGTCCAACCCACAGAGAAGTAACAGGAGCTCTCATTGGCTCACTAAGTCAATTGGCTGCAGCATGTTGCTAACGCTAGCTAGCAGCACAATGTCTGGGACAGGGATCCCTGAACTTTATCCTGGTAGACTGCATGGAGGCAAGCACCTCCATTTGCTGGAATCAGTATAGATAGGAACTTGATATATGTAGGTACATTCTGCTACTGCCCTGTCCAGTTTCCCTGCTTCATTGGAGTCCTTTTCATATTTTCTTTGCTTCTCAAAAGCTGCAGCTATAGTTGGCTGTATCCACCCTGATATCTGCCTGTCCCTTTCCTCTTCTCTCTGCTTGATACTGTGAGAGGAAAATTGAAAGTGTGCTAATCAGTGAAATCACCTTCCCTGGTTTCCTTCGTTCCATCCCTAGAACCTGCCAAAAAGGGAACTATTGATCATCTAACAACCCCATGTGATACCTGTACCAGGATTATAAAGGAAGTTAATGTGGCAGTAGTGGGCTATATTGTATATGTCCACCAGATGGAGCCAGATATAGCATTACAGTGTCAGGTAGACTCATATGCTTGATACTTGACACATTTGCTTTATTTGTGGCAAAGACTCAAGACAACAGACAAACTACTAATAACACTTTTAAAAGTAATTTGGGTATAATAAATAAAACAAACATTTTGTGGGTCTACAAAATCAGTCCTTTCCGTGTCTGCGGAGCAGCTCCAGATTTTATAAATAAGTAAATAAGCAGTCACTATAAATAGCTGTCATCATGTCCTTTTACATCATCTTCACTTTTCCGATTGATCTGAAATGAAACAAAACCTGTGCCATTGAATGTACATCCGTAAAACTGGATGTTCTAAATGTCAAAATATACCTCGTAAGCGTCAGTCATTGGAGGCCTTTATCATATAAAAGGTTCACACCTTTTAAAAGGAGACTTTTATTTCTATAAAAGTAATAGTGATGAACAGCATTACACATCCATTCAATTCAAAATTCTGTGTTTTACAGATATGAGGGCTCAGTAGCATACGTAGTACAATATGGGGACCATAATAAGTTCATTGTATCTGGAAAACTAATTTTGGTCCTTTATGTCTCTCTCCTGTTCCGCATCCTCAACCCACTCATCCCTGGCTCTTTTGCCATGTCTGATTGGATGAGACCGTCACCTTCCACAGGCACTGACATTAACAAAAATTCTTCCTCTTCCTCCTCTGCTTCTTCCTCTGGGTTGAAACAAACCTCACAGTTGAATGCCAGGCTCTCTGCTTCCATCACTGGATCCTCTTCATCAACGTCCTCATCTTCCACCTCTGCCCCCTCTTCCTCCTCCACGTCCTCCTCCTCATCCTCCTCCTCCTCCTCCTCCTCCCCCTTCTCATCATCATCAACTGCTTCCTCCTCTTCCTCCTCTTCCTCCTCTTCCCCCTCCTCCTCATAAGCATCCTCTTTAAGGTAGTGGAATACGTCTTTGTGGTCACTGAAGCTGATTTGCTTTTTCCCTCCATTTTGACACTGTAGCTCTTTGCTCACTTCCAAACCAATCTTCTCCTCACTCCTTTCTTTAGCAGGCAGGGATGGATGAGGAATGAGTAACTGCCTTTTCTCTGCTTGCTCCTCCTCTTCCTCTTCCTCTTCCTCTTCTTCTTCTTCGTCGTCCTCCTCCTCTTCTTCCTCCTCCTCCCCCTCCTCCTCCTCTTCATCTTTATCTTCATCTTCTTCTCGCACAACGTCCAATTTCCTCTCCACCTCCTCTTCCTCCTCTTGCTCCATCCTCTCTGCCAGGGCCTCAGCAGTGGGCAGCTCAGATTTGGTCTTCTGCAGGACAATGGTGTCGTACTCATGACTGCCATAGGGCTCATCATACTCTGGGTAGGTCTCCTCAGGGTAGCCTGAATGGATGCACAAAAAGGGACATCATCTGATATACATACCAGTTGATGTTGTCTGGCATAAAACAACATCCTAATAAGGACAAGCTTATTGCAGTTACCATCACTCTGGAGACAAAATGTACTAGGTGTACCTACTGTACATTCAAAAAACAATTGTGTTTCTATGTGGAGCTTGAGGATGGAGACTTTAGCATTTACCTTCCCAGTCTGCCGCGTATGGTACCTGCTCAGCCTCCATCTCCGGAGAGGCTCCCTCCACCCGGCCCTCTTGCATCACTCGAGTGATCTGTCTCAGCTGCCTAAGTAATTTCTCCTCTTGCTTTGATACTGTAGTCTTACTCTTCCTGCTTCTGCCACTAGGAAGTAGCACAGATAGGAACGAGTCAAGCATGAAGACAGCGCTACAACAGAGTCTTGGCTGTTTAATAAACTTGTCTTCCTCAATTACATCCACTCATTACACCCTATAGGTGATCCAATCCTCTTGCTATGGAGATCAGCCACATATAGCCGAAATGTTTATTTTCCCTTTGGCCTTGATTTCTTTATGCCCTCACTCAGTGTAACCTCAGTAATCCAAACCTCAGTCATCTGAACTGACCAGTCTACAGAATGGACACAATGAGCAAAATATGCTGCCATGCCAAAATACATAATAAGCCTTTCAGCTGCAAACACTATGAATGTCATTTTGGAAAATGTGTATTTAATTCATTTGGAATATGAATTTACAGAATGTCACAAGTATCTCAGCCAATATTATGCCACACCTCCAGTCCTGAGGAGTTCATTTTAGTAAACTTCTACTACATATAGCAAACATTTTATCTTTTTTATGTCGAACTTCCCATGAAAACACATTAGTTGAGCAGACTCTAGAATCTCTAGACAATCTCTACAATGACATAGATTCTCTAGAATCTATGTCATTGTACAACACTAAGCTTATCACAATAAAGAGTAAAAGAGATGACAATTGCAGATTTTATTTTCCAATTCAATTTATTCAATTTCCAAAAAATTTATCTGATTTTGAAGATAACTATGTCCCTGATCATTTTTACTTGAAAACACTTCAGCAGTATATCTTGGCAGCAGTATATCTCTCATATGCTTAAATTTGTAGTAGTAGCCCCTACTGGCCTGTAGATGGAGCAGACTAATGACATGGAGGTTATATATGAGATAACAACCCATAATGATATAAAGGAAGAAGATGTACACATTTTATATACCTCTCTTTCTGTAGAGGAATCACTTTCATGGTATCTTAAGATGGTAATGTTTAACTATAACAATATGTTATACAGTGTCTTTCAATAATTAAAGTTTGCAGTTTTACTTGCAAGATTTCATGATAAGTATAAACAGGAGTTATATTCCATGTACTTCATGTTTGCATGGAATCATGGGTAGTGTTATGTAGAGACTGGCTACTTGTGTTCCTGTTCCTAAACTGCGTCAAACTGGTTAAGAGTAAGAATAGAAGTATGGTGATTTCGCCTTCAAACATGTAAAAACATGGAAACACGTGTTCATGTATAAGCAGTAGTTGTATTTTAGATAGTGTGAACGTGTTTTGAATTTTGTATATTTTGGGGATTGTAAGCACATTTGGTCTGTATCAGATGAGGTAAGCACTTATATTATTATACTGTATATGGTAACCATGTTGTCTTTGTTTCCTCTTTCCTCAATAGATCGGTATTACTTGCCAAGATGCTTATAGCTGCTCACAGTATGTAACTAGCACTAAGCTAGTTTTCCGTTGTTACAGAAGTCATTATCTAGACACACTTATTTTGACTTAAGTAAAAATTTAACTGAAGTAGCAGCACTAGTACTTGAGTAAAATATTTTAGTGGTCCTTCCACCTCTGAATAATTTGCCCTTTCATTTTCATGCCAAATCTATCCTGATTTATCCCAAGATGAAGTAATTTCTCTGGTTCTCCTCTCCTGTGGGCAGTGAAAAGTGGCATGTAAAAAGAGAAATGAGCCATTTACCTGCCAGGACCACGGCCCTTTCCAGAGACAATCCTCTCCATCGCCTTCTCTGTCTCAAGCAGCTTTTTCTGAAGCCTTGAAAGCTCGTGATCAGTTACTGAGAGATTTTCAAAGAAAACAAACACACGTGAGATAGAGTTTGTTTATCTTACATAATGGCAGAGTCTCTTAGCAGCTGATATGATACATTTGTATATTACAATATATATATATATGTGTGTGTGTGTGTGTGTATGTGTGTTTCAGCAAAGGGTTTCCTCAATACTGATATGGACTTGCAAGTCCACTCCAATAAAAGCCTGAATAATACCATCTCCAAATTCTCATCTCCAATGGCCAGCTCAACCTAATATGCATGCTTAACTCGTTTTACCAAGTTAGGTCTTCGTGATGTCATACATTTGCAGTGTAATTTCCCAGAGGCACAAGTGTGATTGACAAGCCCATTGCACTTGAAATAACATTGGATTCTGTGGACTACAGAAAACTAAAACTAAAAGGGACTGAACTATGAAGAAGAACAGTATGAGCCCAAAATGGTGCTGATAGGTCAAAAATCCTGGAAGGCAATTGTCTGACACTTTCACAACTAAGATATTTATGATATATGTTTTACTTCAAGCGCAATATTTGCTAGCATGCTTCTGTGTTATCCCTGATTGATGTTTACATTACAGATAATAGGGACTAACTTCTTATCACTATCACATTACACCCCTACACCTCAGATATCCATTAGATGAATGGAACTAGAGGCTATGCAATTAATTGATATTAGACACTTCTTGACTGAAACAACATTGCTTATGATTGCTAATCCAGGTTTTACACAAGTGGAAACAAAGCCCTCTGAATAGAACAGGATCTTTATCAACATTATTACTGAGTTCCTCAAGCTGGTGCTGCAGATCCATTTTGCAAGGGCCTTGAATCAAGATCAAATCAATGAAACACAGTGTACGTTTTTTTGAAAATATAAACATAAAAGAGGTGATGAATAAATGAATAAATGAAGGTGATGAATTTGTTTAATGAAACTGTTTCCAAGTGGCATATTAGTTGTCTTTCATCACATTGAATAAGTTACACTTTAAGGGGCACAACTAATGAATAATAGATCAGAAAATAAACACAAATGACCTGTTTGCTTACTTATAGTTACCTTTTAAATCTGCTGCCATTATGAATAAATAGAGTGAACGAATAAACAAATATAATAAACATACATTAATATACATGCTTAAACAATTGTTTGATGAATAATGCATGTCCTACTGATTTATACTCTGATTACACTATTTACTATCTTTTCATAATGTGGCCCAGTTGCATAGTTCTAGTGGGAACCCTAGGAGCATTAGTTGCACCTGCTTAAGTGTGTAACCATTAAAACATAATGTCTGTGTGAAATACATGTATGTGAAATACAGAATGTCATAGTTTCTTTGATTACCAAATGTATTTACCAATCTTAGTCTCCGTATTCTCTTTAGGGAGTGTAGCGTAGTATCCTGGTTTTGTAGTCTTCCCTTTACATGTCAGCTGCGAACATAGAAAAAGTTATGGGCAACTTAATGCAGCATAACAATAATCAAAACCATTTGAATAAAAAGTCCATTCTAAATTATCTTAGAAAGCTGAGATTGCTTAAAATGTGAGAGCAAATATGACTTCAATTCTTGGATTTCCTCAGGGATTGCCCTAAATATTTTTTTCCTATTGTATTTACATTACATATAGTATATAGTATAGTATTTGGTATATATAAAATGTAATATTCATTGTTATTATAGTATATTATGATATATATAATACATATAAAATATACATATATAGAAAAATATAATATACTATATATAGTACTTTATATTTATCATTATTCATTTACTTTATAGTCACCTTACATTCCCTTTTTTCACCTCATCTATCCTGAGTTTGCTTGAACATGCCTTTCATATGCAGTTCATACCTTATAGATGATGTAGAGGATGTAAAGGAGGATTCCAAAGCCATATATGGGGATGACTTGACCCATCAGGTTGTATTTTTTGGCTCTTCCCACGCCTTTTATTTTAGCCATGGCCTCAACACTGTGTGCCATGGAGTAACCACTGGTCCACTGTTCTCGGTCTTCTGGCAATGCTAGCTGATGCATCATGGGAGGGTAGAACCCTGGTCCCACTACGAGTGACAGGGGAGAGGAGAGAGAGACAACAAGCTGATCAAATCAACTATAGTGACTCAGTTCATTCCTTGGCCAATGCCAACTAAATTTCTCATCCTACTAATACTATTACTTAAGCACATTGTAAAAAGCACTCAAGTACTTGATTATAATTATCATAATAATCATAATCAACAAGATCAATAAAACAAGAAATATAGAAACAAGATAGAGCCATCAAAGGCCATTACATAAAAGCAAGTCATGAGTTTCAAGAAGTGATTTAAAAGATGATACAGATTGAGCCGGCCTGAGCTCCTCAGGCAGGTCGTTCCAAAGTCTAGGAGCACTGATGGCAAAGAAACGATTGCCTCTTGGTTTTAATCTACATTTTGAGTTTTCAGTGCCATGGGAAGACGCAGTAGATGAGGCATACAAAAAGAAAATGCTTAGGTATTCTGAGTTGGTAGCAGAGGTGTGGTAGAAAGCAAAGCTATGTCCTGTGGAGGTTGGATGCTGAGGTTTTGTAGCCAAGTCCACTTTACAAATACTAGGTGAATTAGAAGGTGGAGCTTAAAGCATTTAGTGAAGGACATGTCTGAAGCAGGTATGGGAGACAGCCAGTGGATCTGGCAGAAAAGGAGTCACACTGACTGGGGGCCCAAAGTACCTAAAACATGCTGCCTTTTTCTTAGAAGTACATGTGCTGGCACATTGATTTCTTAGCTGCTATAAATGTTTGTTAGCTTGTTAGCTCTTGTTTGTTGGTAGCATGTTAGTCGACATTGTTTGCATGGTTGCTGTGGCTGTTTATCAGTAGCATGTTTGCTGGGTATTGACCTGTTCTTATGCCGGTTTGTCAGCCTGTGTAGCATGCTAATTGACATAGTGTTTGGTTTTAGCATGGCTGCTGGTCTATTGATTCTTTAGAATGCTGATATGTAGGCTTGTTAGCTTTTGGTTTTATGTAGCATGCTAGCTGACACTGTTTGCAGGTAGCATGGTTACTCTGGGTGTGTGGTAGCAGCATGGTATATTGATTTTGTTTGTTTGTTAGACTAGTTGCTAGTAGATACCATCTTATGACTAAGACTTATGAAATTTGGAAAGAAATGAAAATTGTTTACTGACACAATTTGGGTTCTGATCTTTGGAACGCCCCACATGAAAATCATCCTTTAAATCTATTCTCAAAACACACTTTTATGATAAGGCCTTTTTGTAATATGTGTCTTCTTTTTATTCTCATGTTCTTGTTTTATTGTTGTCACATGCATCTTTTACCTCAGATTTTAATTTTAATTTGTATTGTTTTAAACTTTAGTGTAATCTTTTCCTTTTTAGATTTTATTGCTTTACCTTTTAGTCTTTACTTTTAGTATTTCCTGTTAAGCACTTTGTAACTATGTTTTTGAAAGGTGCTGTACAAATAACGTTTATTATTATTTAGACTAGGTGACTAGTCAATACTGCTGCCTGTCTGATTCCCTGTAGTTTTATGACTGCGTAGCCTGATGTCCTCTATAGTCACCATTTGTGGGTTAGTGCATCACTCTTTCTGACATCTGAATTGGGCTTTTGCATGAATGCTCACCCTGGATTATGGCACAAAGGATTATAACATCAAATCCTGTGTATTGGAAAATGGAACAACCAGTAGGAAGCTGCCTGATGACCTCAGGCAGGTCATCAGTACCAAGAGTCTTGGTACCGAATCCATGTGTGGCTTAAATGTGATGAGTAAATCTTAAAATCAATTCAGAAACTTAAGCGGTAGCTAATGTAAGCCAAATTCGAGTTTCTGCATTTCATGCAAGTTGGAGACGAGCAAGAGACTTTTGCCTGAAGCAGGAATACAGAGTCACAGTAGTCTTAGCAAAAACATAAAATGGATGACTTTCTCCGAATCAGTAAGGGGTAAAAACTACTTGATTTTGGAAATAGTCTTCAGATGAAAGAAACAAACTTAAACAACTCCCTTTTTGTATATGTTCCAATATTGCAACTATGCCAAAATGAACTGATTACCCATTTTGTCATGGTCCTTGTGAGTGATTCCTTGGGTCATTATTGAGCCAAGATTTTGAGTGTCTTTTGTGGTCATGGGCTACATACCAACAGTTGAGCTAGTTTCTGTGGAGATTAAATGCTCCATTGTTTGCACTAATATAGTTCGGACATTGCGAAACTGTGTATCTTTCTTGTGGATACTGCATTTCAAAATTAGGAGCAGACAAACAGAGGTTGGCTTTGACTCAAGCTATCAACATAAGTTTTGGGTATGTTGAGTCACCTGCGTGTGAGGATTTCCTTTTCAAAAGCTATAAAAACTACATTGCTTTTTCAGTTGTGGAAAGTACACTATACCTTTTTAATAGGATAACAAGTAAATAACTATATAACAAATCCAAACCTGTTTATTTTGTGGGTATGACAACGCCACTCACACACATCTAACAATCCCTCAAATTGTATGATACAACTTTACTAACATTTGTGTTATAATGTGAATTTTTTAATAATAATGATACTAATAATTTATAGGGAGTGGTTCAACCACAAGGCTCAATTTTATCTCACTGTCCCCTGTAGGAGGTAAAGTTTTGTCTAAAAATATACTACTCAAATTTTAAGAGTATTTAAAAACACTAATAACAAGAAATAGAGAAGGCATAAATAATTAAAGTATTGGCTTTATACTTTTATAGAAATAAAAATCACTTAATAAATCACTCAAGTACAGTTATGACCCGCCCACCTCAGCCTTTTGGTCCAATAATAACTCAAACGTAGGCTGTGTTTGAGTTTCCACAGATGACATTTATCTTAAATATACTTTGGCCAGTGGAAATACATTTTCTTCCCATGCCCTGTTGCCAACATATTTCTGAAAGTATATTGAAAATATATTTTAACCACCTAAAATATATTTTGAATAAATGTCATCTACATGTACAAATACATCGAATATATTTTTATATTTTGAAACATACAGTATACTAAACATAGTTTGAAGTAGGCCTATGGGTACCCATAGTTTATATAGAACTATCACAGTACTCTGATAGGCCTCTAGGCCTGGCTCACTCTGTATGGTCAGAGTAACAGTTGGCAACAACAGCAGTAACAAAAACAACATCGACGATGGAGCAGGATGATGATGATGGATGGATGGATGATGATCTGTTAAGCCGCCTTACCCTCCGGCTGCCCTATCTCCTTTTTCCCTCTGGGTAAAAGCATTTTGGGAAGAAAGAGAGAAACGCAGAGAACAGAGCATGATATAAGAGTAACCTTCTGGCAAGTTGTTATAGACATTTTGTCTCAGAAAACGGCAATCATGCATTTATTTTATATAAACTGTAAAACCAGCATCCGCAAATGTCATCTCCCCCGGGATGATCTGCCCAGATTAGACCAGATTAGATTGCTGCTGCCTTCAAATGCTGTCAGAAATATTGTCTATTGAGCGTGCATAACCGACCCTACACAGTGGTACATAGGACTGGGAAAATTTGCGTTTTATACCCGAGTTGTCAACATGTAGCGCTTAAAGGGTGGAGTGCATTTTTGTTTTTAACAAATAAATTAAAACATGAATTACATACATGATGTGCATTTCCTCCTTTTCATTTTGCTGCTGCAGCACAAAGTAGCTCCGTGCCACTTGATTTCTAAAACAAAACAACAGCCATCCAAAAATATTTTTTCCAGGGTCCATTTTGTTATCTACAAACAAAGGCACTTGAATGCATGACAAATCCTATTTAGGAATTAGGACTTTACGAGGAGCAATTGAAGGCAGCATATGACCTTTTCACAGTGTAGTGACTCTCTGGTGTGTGCATCATGTGAAACAGCAGCAGATGGCAGTGCAGCCTCAGGTACGGAGCTATGGGATGTTGAAGACAGTCCTGCAGACCCAACAGCCACAAATCACCAAATCAGTTTGAGTCCCAGTCAGGTAATATTGTGAGTATTTTTTTAAGATTCTGCAGGTTTCCCAAACCCACGTGCAGAAGGCCTCATTGCGCCCTGTAATCCACTAGAGATGGTGCATATTGCTGCAATATTATTACACACATTTAGGTGAAAAATCACTATAATATTCCTATAGGGACTTGTGGTGTGTCTGTGGTCCTCAGTTTTTACTGGTATTACTTTATTATTTTTATTGTTATTTCATTTATCTCATATGGTATCACTGATATTCCTATAGTTTTGTTGTGATATTTGTAGTCAGAAATGAGGTAAAAGGCTTATCACTTGACCGTATTGAGTTTGAAATGGTAGTTCCAACATCAGTAATTTAATAGTAATAACACCAGTTTTGGCGTTATCTCTACTACTTTATGCCATTTTAGAAGATGCAACAATCCATCTTGGCACTTGGCTCAAACCAACATGCACAAAGGTCAGGTAGGTGGGAGCTAAGGGACTTGTTAGCACAGACTGGAGCAGGAGTGATAACTCCCACATGCATCTTTCACAGAAAGCACACATCAAGACTCCAGGTTTTTGGAAGACTAAGGAGATGAATGTGTTGGGATTTTCAATAAAATTACAAATAAAAAATGTGACACTGCCAGGCAAACTGGACTTCCATAACCAAGAAGGCTTTTATTCACGTTATGGAAGCGCAAGATCAACTCTAAAAAAAATGATGTATCTCGCGTTTTAGAGTAAAATGAAGAAGACTTATTGAATGTTGCTAATTAGATGAGATAATTAGACAAGATTAATGAGAAAATGTGAGCGGTATAGGAGTGGGATTTTCACTTGTCCTTCAATGTAAAGCCTTAGCTTGTCCTTTCTGATTACTTAAAGAAAGTCTATGTAAGATTTTCACTTTAATCTAGCCTGCAATTGTCTCAGTAGGTCAAATGATATGGTGGAGGAATTAACTTCTATTTGATTCATTCCCTATTTAGTTTGTTGTTGTCCCCTGTATTCAGCTCAATGTATTTCTTGCGGGCTGTAAAAAAGCTCCTCCCCTATAACTGGAGCCCCTCCCACCCCTTATAACTGTCCAGATTCAACCAGCTCGGCCTCCCCCAACAATGAGTGGTTAGTGAAAATAACGGCGAGCAAAAGAAACCCAACAAAATTTGCCTGTGATAGAGCAAGGTCGCTGAGAAATTTGGAATCAAGGACTTTGATTTGGTGCAGTGTAGTTTGGTGTGATATTCTCTACACTCAGTGGCCACTTTATTAGGTACACCTTTCTAGTATGGGGTAGGACCCCACTTTGCCCCCAGAACAGCTGGAATTCTTTGTGGATGGGAATCAACAAGGTGCCGCAAACATTCCTTAGAGATTCTGGTCCATGTTGACATGATGGCATCATGCAGTTGCTGCAGATTTGTCGGCTGAAGCGTCATGCTGTGAATCTCCCGTTCCACCACATCCCAAAGGTACTGGATTGAGATCTGGTGACTGTGGAGGCCATTAGAATACACTGAACTCATTGTCATGTTTGTGGAACCAGCTTGAGATGACGTGTGCTGTGTGACATGACGTGTTATCCTGCCGGAAGTAGCCAGTAGAAGATGGGTAGACTGTGGCTGTAAAGGGATGCACATGGTCAGCAACAATACTCGGGTAGGCATTTAAACAATGCTCAATTGGTATTAAGGGGCCTAATGTGTGCCAAGAAAACATTCCCTACACCATTACACCACCACCACCAACCCGAACCGTTGACACAAGGTAGGATGGATTCATGTTTACACCAAATTCTGGCCATCTGCACGTCGCAGCAGAAATCGAGATTCATCAAAACAGCTGACGTTTTTCCAATCTTCAACTGTCCAGTTTTGGTGAGCCCATACCTTGCTGTCAATCATTATTAGCAGTGTGACTACTGGCTATAGCTATGTCAGTTCTGTTACCGTAGGGATAAGTTGTTAGCCTTGCCGCAGGAGCCACCCCGTGTTGTTAATTTCTGAAAGTGTTCAGCATCTCTGTAGAGAGAGAGAGAGAGCATGCAGAAAACATCTACATGTAGTGGCACCATCGTCTTTGTTAATGTTAGCCTAGCATCTCGTTGAGGAGCTAGTTAGCATTTAGGCCCTACACCTCATAACATGTTAACTAACCATAGCTAGCATACAAATGCATGGCAGCAGAAATCTTTTGAAGTCTCTCTACTTTGGGTTCAGATGCTCTGAAATAAGTGTTATGTTTAGGGCTTTGTTGATGGCCGCATGAGCATAGCATCCATATGAGCTTTTAGCATGTGGAGCTAACTAACTGTAGAATGTGTGTTTATGGAGTAGCATGTGATTAGATCTTTTATCTAATATTAAATGATGCAAAGTCTAACTGTTTTATTTTCTCCTCTTTGTCTAAGGATGTGTCCTGATTATAACAAGGAGATGAAACTCAATTTGGAGTGGGATCTGTCAGCTGTACCATGAGCAAAGCAGAGGGAGCGATGGATACATTTTTACAGATTGTTTTGTAAACAGCAATGTTCTATTGTTTGTATCATTGCAAGTGTCTTTTTAATAAAAGCAATAGAAACATTTCAGAGGATTACAAAAACAACAAACATTACACTGAAATGCTGTTACACAAAAAGAACATAAATTACCAAGTATATCTTTACTGAATCGTGCTAACACAGCTAATGTTAGTCTACTAGCCTAGGGTAGCCAGATAGCTAACATTAGAAATGCCTTTCAAAGAATAAGGGGCGTTTCACATGGAAAGCATGGTACCACATGTGGTCCCATGCATCCTTTCCGCTACACTCACATCTTCCCATGTGAACAGACAACATGCATGGTTACCATAGAAACAGCCAGCAGCATCCAGTTGATGCTTATCTCAAAAATGCATTTGTATTGTATTGCTAATGTTCACGTGTTTCAATAAAGAAACAAATTAAGCGTCGTGCCACCCCACCTATCTAGCAGATAAAACAAAGTCTGTTAGATATCATCCATTGAAAAAAATCAGATATAATCAGATATAATTTTAGACATAGCTGCTACACTAGTTTTCAGTACTGGGAAATCACACAGCAAGGATAAATTCTCCTCCATGCTTAGAAATCAAACTCCCGTTTAATTGGTCCAGCAAGATAGCATCCACTGATTGATCAGTTGAGTGGGGCAACAGCGGCAACACGCCCACAAAATTCAAATTTAACTTTGGCCTAGCAAGTTGGTGGGTGGATGCGTGAGATCAGCATAAACACAGTGAATCCATGAGAGCGAGCCCGCTTGCCGCTCTGCCTCTACACACCCAATCACTTTTTATGTGAAAAACCCCTAACTTTTATTTTAGCAAGCTAGCTATTTTGACATATTTGTGGCCACAGTATCATTATACTGCCATAAATGTGCGCTACACAAATGAAACAATGGCACAAATTTACCTTTTACCTGGCTTGAAGACATTTTCCTTTGTTGCTGTAGATTGGCCACATCACTAAAGTCACAGGGAAGGATTCATGGGAACTGGAGGAAAAAAACACTGAACAGTTACCACTCATGGCCACAGGTGCTGCCAAACTTTAAAAGTTAGAATACAGCTTTAAATATGTATGTACATAAAACATCATGAAACATATTGAATGTGATAACACTGTAAGCATTGTGAAGAACGTGGTTGAATGATATAGAAAACATATTTGATTCCTGGTTCAAAACTATACTATATAGGCTGGTACATTTGAACCAAGTAAAAAAAAAATCTACCATTCCTGGGAATGAACCAATATTAAAATAATTTTGGTTATTTTCCCTGGATTCTTCTTTAGGTTGGAAAAGTCAGGACCAGTGAGAATCAAGGCAGGAAATAGAAGTATTGTTTCAAACCAGTTAGAAAAGAAAGAAAGAAAAAAAGTTTGCATTTGTTAGTTTAAATCACATTTTGAACAGTAATGCACAGTAATGTCTTGGTTTAAAATACAATATCAGCATATTTGGAATGAGGTTAAAGTTGCTGCTCTATTGATAGAATTACTTACTATTCAGTTTCATTCTCTGTGGGTCTGCACATTTATAACATTAATAATTGTAAGATTGAGAATAGTGCATGAACTACATCCACTGTCCCAGGGTCCCAATTAGGCAACGTCCCCCTTGGCTAGCTCACACAGGTAGGCAGAGGGACAGGCAGGAGAGAGTCAAGTACAGAGGAGAAGGCAGAATGTCAGAAATTACTTTTGTGCCATGTTTCCATTCCTTCAACAATACTCTTCGGTTTTCATTGTCAGAGTTGGTCATATGAGAAATTTATGAATTTGGCTTCCCTGGCTTTAACCATTCTCTGCGCTTTTGACTCTCATTGTGAAGCTGTACCGTCTTGAAGGGGCCATCTTGCACTTGAGGAGTAGCTCTGTGATTGCGGCCAATTTTGCAGAAACCTGAAAATGTTCAGATCATTCATAATTTTGTGATGAGCAGTCTTTGAGAAAAACAACAGTTAGACTGTAATGGCCATTTGTGTGGAGATCTTTGGCCTGCTGCTCGCCATGTCATTAAATGTTTGGTTTGAATTGAGGTGCAGACTAGTTTGACCAATTCTTAAGATAGTTAAGCCATTCTTTCTGCCTTATCTTAATATATTGACCATATTCATTTTAGCCCTTTTCACCATGCCTTTTTCAAAGTGTCTTAATGTGTTCTGTAACATAACAGTTATGCAGATCTCTTTTCTTGCAGCATGTAGCTAGCTGTGCCCCTCTGGTTCAATAATAGATGCTGACAATACTAGTTAGCCAATTTATGGAAACTCAGGAGCAAATGTTACAAAATTTTCACTCAACAAAAATTCAAATTGTCAAAGTATCCCATTTCAAGGAAGTGAAAAGTGTCACTCCATCTTTCAAATCAAATACATGATAGCTGGTCACAGCTTGCTAAATAACAAGACCATACAAAAATACCATCTTTGCAACACTCCAAGCAATACCAAAACAAATGAATAATCACCACTGAGGATTTCAGGCCATGATCATAATGGTATGATCATAGCCTGAAATGCTCATCTTTATTCTCTGAATTATTGAGAAATTAGCACTGGTGAGATTCTCTGGTGAGTTCAGTGTGGTCTTGTTTGCAATTTGCAAGATGAAAGTGATTAAAGATCAGTATTATTTTTGCAAACACCATCAGTGTAGAGTTAGGTCAGGGGACAAGTCTGCATTCATTAATGCAATAGCCTCTTTAATAGCTCATTAGGAATGTCATTGAACAAAAGAGAGTAATAATGGAACAAAGAAATACTCAGGGTCTAATTAGGATGATATTACATATTAAAGTTTGCTATGAATTTTCTTAGGGGTTTTTACTATTACTATTACTACTATTCTATTCTAGTACTATTCTAATTCTTCCCTGTGTCCTATATGTTTATGCCCATGATTAAATCAAGCCTAAAATGAGAGAAAGTAGAATAAGTAGTTTTTTTCATAACACATTACTGTATACTAACTGTAATGTAATAATATTTAGACATGTCTCAAAAGTTCATTTTATTCCGTTAAAATTTTAGCTTCACCTGAGGAGGGATTTCTGAGCACACATACTCTCTATTTGCAACTCCTTGTTTTATATTCATATAGTTTCCCATACACGTTTGCACACTTAACTGTCAATTCTAGTCTGTTACTTTTGGTCACTGAGTAGCTGCACTGAAGCCTTTGGCTGTTAAATGCCATATTTAAGGGCACTTGGACAATAGTTGCTAAGGGAGGGGAGAGTGTTATTTATGCACTTCCTGCCCGTAAAAAGTATACAAAACATTGATTGTTGTCCATTAATAATCTATCAAAATAGATTATTAATGTTTTCCTTCGATATAAAGCTAAATAATGGATATCAGATAAATGCTATAGTGTTATAATTTTAAATAATGTTAATAGAATGTTTTTGGTCATTTCCATCACGCTGTTGATGTTAGTGCTGTTGTATGGAAAGGAGCACACTAAAGGCAATAAAACATTTTGTTAACGGCTGCGGAGGAAGAGTTGATATTACAGCCTGAAAGGAGCACTCTAATGGTAGAAGTGTACAAAAAGGTGAGGTGGACAATACCAGACCATACCAGGACCTGCTCAATAGCAACCTCTAGTGCATCACATGGGTAAGGGCCCTCCAGCACAAAGAAAATCTTTGTGTAGTCAAATAATACTTAGAAACATCAGAGGGATTTCAGCTATGTGAAGAATGACAAGACACGTCCATTCACTGTTTGAGTGTGGAGACATGGATGAAACACATGTGCTATATAACCTGTCTACCAATCAAGATGCAAGCACTGAGCTTATCTGTGGTCTGTTCTGGTCTGCTTGGTCTGAACACTTGGTTCAACCCCTGGTTATAATAGGAGATCTATGGCATGTTTTGTAAGGCTTTGTCTATAGTAACTGGTAATGCATTATCTGCCTACCAAAAGCAAAGAGACACGCACACACCATTGATATGATGCAGGTCAACTGGGAGGGGATGCATGAAAACTTACCCAACGCTGGTCTGCCTTTGCCAATTTTTTGGTATTGTAGCGTTACATGAATTAATCTCCCAGTCTCTCAGATCTCAGGTTACTACAGAAGCCAGTACCCCTTTTTTATTGTTCTTATTTCTAGCAAACTGAGTATGAAAACAGCAACTTACTGTAACTGGATTGTTAAAACAATAGAATAGTGAACTGTTCTGCAGTACACAGATAGGACAGTGAATTGTATTGAAGTTACACAGTCAATGTTGACATTATAGTTTTGTTTAGAAGAGAATATTCTTTTCATATTTATGCAGTATTGTAGTGTTTCATCTCAGTGAACAATGATTTTAGACCTTTTCAGTTGTGAAGTTTGAACCGGTGACTTTCATGTGACAGGGTTGTCTGCTGACCACAAGGCAGGCTAACAGGCAGAGATATGGAGGGATTATTTAAAAAATGCCTATTACTTATCAAAATGGGCTGAATATAAAAACGATTATAAAATGCACAATATTAACAGTTGATTTGATCCTAAATGGGAAAATGTAAGTCTGGATCTTTGTGTTGAAATACTTGACATAGTGCCTTGTGACTTAAAAACCTCTGCATCCACAGTGCTCTATCTGAAAATTCTTTAATAGCTGGCATGGATGAAAATTATTGGCTATGCCATACACCCTCTATAAGCTTTTAATCCTTGGAAACAAATATGTGTTTGTGTACCCTCTCTGGATGAATGGATTATAGATTATCATTGCCAACCAGCATATGATGCCAACAGAGATTATGGCTGTTCTATGTTGAATAAAGCAGATACCACTGTTTGTGAAATTTTGGCACCATGAACTACTTCAAAGTAATATGGACATGCTGCAGAATTTTAGACATTGAGGGTATTAGGGATTTCAGTTGTAGGGATTCTTTTTCCTAATGGATTGGTATTTTAGGGACAATCGGGTTTAAAACTACCACTGCCACCCTTCCTCTCTGTTTCTGTTTTTCTGTTCCTATTATTCCAGTCAACTCAACTGTGCTGGTCCAAATGTATTTCCATATTTCCCCATAATTGAACATTGTTAAAATAAGACTTTCATCGTTCTCATGGAAACCCCTAAGTACACATCAAGCCCTGCAATTACTCAAAAAATAAAACCTGCTAATGTCAGAGTGGTGAAAATATCACAGCGCACTCCCATTTCCAAAATCCAGCTGGGAAGTATTACATTTTGAATCTGACCACATGTATATTCACAGACACATGGAAAAAACGTTAAAAGGAATGAAATACAAAGGGCTGTCGGCCCATTTTGGACAGTGCCTTTGGTGCTTTGCCTACTTGCAGTGATGCCACACTGGAGGTATGTGGGAGAGCATGTCCAATTCACTCTGCAGAGAAGCATATTGTTAATACCAGCACTTGTCCTTTATCTGTTTACTGTGCCTCTCTCTTATCAAGTCTTTAATTACTTAATTATTCTTCATTAGGCTCAATTAAAATACAATGGACTCTGCTGCTGCGAAAGTCAAGCAATTTCTGCTCCTGCACAGCCGTATACAAAGCACTAGAGAGAAAGGCTGTTGCAGTTGGCCTTCTATTATGTACTTGGAAAAAATTAGTTTCTGTTATTCTCGGGATGAAAGTCTGAGCTTTCTTATTATTATGCTAACAGCAAAATATAACATTGACTTTTATGAAATGTTCTTGCTCTTCTATGAGTGAGGAATATATTCACATACATGGCAATCAACGCACCTTCTCCAAACAAAATTACTTTTTAGAAATAGAAATCATTTTCTTTCTCTATTCATGCAAGTGATTTGTTGCACAATGTCACCTTATGCAATGGTAGTGGACTAGGTTTACATCAAGGTTTTTCCACCCCTCTCTGTGCCTCTGTCTAAATCAGTCAATTTATTTCCAAATTGCATGTCGAGTGTAGGAGCAAGGGCTTTTTCTGTGATGGGGGTATATTAAATCAATGCACTCCTATATATTTCGCTTTAATTTTTTTATTTGATATTGATGGGGATGCACCTGGCTTTGAGTGTCATGAAGGACACACTGTTACAAATCCGAAGCCTTTATATTCATAGAAAGACAGTGGTGAAAAGTGAATGAGGTGGATTAATGGAGTCGAAACAAGCTTTACAATGTAGGCCAGACCTTGAGTGGCTTTTACTGCTCTGGTTGCCAGTCGGCACACTTTTATTTATTAGCATCAGAAGGACAGTCACCATCACCATGGGATGAAATTAGAATTTGTGCTACCTCACCAAAAACAGTAATACAGAAGAGAAGTAATACAAGTTTGACTGATTCGATTGCTGTGTTGTTCCTCATGAACGTAACGATAGAATGTTATGTTATGTTATGTTATGTTATGTTATGTTATGTTATGTTATGTTATGTTATGTTATAGTGGAGTGCAGTCTAAAACATGCACTCTCACAGTGTGTACCTTTTGATTGTAGGCTGTTAGGATCTTAAACTTGTGCCTTGGACGTAATGCTGATGTTGACCATAACGGGGGTAGTGGTGCTTAAGATGATGATGGTAGTGGTTATTGTTGGACAACTGAATTTCCCTTTGGGATACATAAAATACCTGCAGCATCTGGTGATGATTGTTGATGGTCTCTTGTGTCTCTTTCCACCCCCAGAGGTGGTTTGGGCCAGTTGGACCTTCCATGCATTTTAGGTACACTGACACCTGGATTTTTCTGTGGTTAAGCTCTCTCTAAATCCAAGCGAAACACTGAGATACATGTTAATGCCAGGGGGAAAGGGAAAGGGGTCTATACCATGGCCACCTGAGCCACCTCAATACAGTACTATGTTATTTTTTAAACAGTTTCTCTCTTACAACAATGTTTTGTTGTAAAGAAATTGCTGATGGCATGTACTTTACTGGAGCAGCCAGTAAATCAAATGCACTGCATTCTCAATGATGTTTCATGAACCAATCAACTGGCATTCTTCAGAACAATGAGCGAATAAGTATTGGCTACTATCTGAAGGATTTGATGTTCCTATTAGAAATAGTCATTTGGGAGTTTTGGGTTGATCTGCTAGTGTGAAGAATATTTTCTTGGAGATTTTTTGCTTAGAGTGCTTAGAGAATTCTCAGCTTTGTTAAGATGTAGTAGTCACATTCAGAAAAATAGACAAATGTGTGATGTGTCATTTTAATAGCTTCGACTTCTGTGCTTGCACTAGAGCTATATGCAGAAAAAATGGCTTGTCAAAGAAGTTGACAACTCCTTAAACACCAATACATTGTGGAAGCAACAAGCTGTGATTTTTTTTCCTAACAAAAAATATCAGTACAGTAATATCAGGATTTTTTCACAGATTTGTGTCACCAACCAAACCATATCCATTGATTTGTTTTTTGTGTTTACTCACTTAGTTGTCTTAATAAAAAGACGGTGGGATGGTGGGATTTTGACATTTTCTTTGTTTTTATTATCAAATGTTTTTGTTCCTTCTTTCATTATATATATGTATTTATTTGGGTGTATTTTACCATCTCTACTCTCTGACTTAATAGGTTCAAAAGTTTAAGGTGGTTGCATTTTGCAGGTGAAATTTAGAAACAGTTCATTGTGCTCCGTCTGTGCACTCCATTTTAAGTATGTGGTAGATAAATAGCAGTGTTTCTCCCTTGCGTGTTTGAGGCACCTTGAATGCCCTTAACCAGCACTAATAGGAGATAATGATTGGTGCTCCACAAAAAGAGATTCTTTTTGAATTATTAGCAAGTTAACTTTGTAGTGGATGCACTTTATCCCTAAGGACAAACAGCCCAAATGTTTGCAAAATATAATTAAGCCGAGGCATCTTTAAATGTCATTGCTGCCTGTGCCATGTTTCAAATTGTTCTGCATCAACAGAATTTAACGAGATGGCTAAGGAATCCATTTCCTGCAAGCATGTGATAAGCCACACATACAGTGGAGCACTTTCATTGATTGCCAAAATAAAGCATTTTGTATGCAAATGGGGAATGGAGTGGCTAAGCTGATTCAGCCTCATGGACACCAAATAATGGTCTTTACAATTAATACTTTTACATGCTATCCATTGAAAATTTCATCTCCCATTTAATAGCTCTAAAACATTTACACATGCCCAGAAAAGAGGGGGAAAATGCACTGTGTTCCAATGGATTAATATGAAAGCCAACAAACAAATAAAGCCCCGCATCCCTCACTCCCCCTTGTATACTGGTCCCTTTCCCGTCGTCTCATGCTCCTGCACATTTTGGATTAACTGATAATCTTTGAACATGAAGGAAGGTCTACTAACCCCGAGGGGGTGGGATGTAGTGAGTGAAAGAGAGCAGAGGACTGGAGGCAGTGCTGCATTGTTTGAACATA
The DNA here is from genome assembly GCA_900660455.1 of Gephyroberyx darwinii. Classification (NCBI taxonomy): domain Eukaryota; kingdom Metazoa; phylum Chordata; class Actinopteri; order Trachichthyiformes; family Trachichthyidae; genus Gephyroberyx; species Gephyroberyx darwinii. The sequence continues at coordinate 30,440 of CABFOQ010001033.1, read as the reverse complement.
ATGTGCTTGTCTTGTTCTTGTAAACATGGCTCTTTTTGTAGTGGTGATCCAGCCTCACAAACCCCTCCTTCCCTCTTGCAGGTTTTGTTATATGAGACCCACAGGTCTGAGCAGATAAAGGCCATAGTTCCATTGGCCTAACATGGCCAACAGCTACGGTGTAGTAGTAAAGATGGACTGAAAACAAAAAAGATAAAGACTAATGGAAACCCTTTCAATTGAAGGTTTATGGGCGTTTGTGGTGGCCAACCCACCACCTGTAGTACATTAGTGTGTATCCATGGAGCCTGCTGTTGACCTGCAAGTTCACAAGTCTTTGCCAGTTGTATTATGAAAAATCACTAAGACCGGGAACAGGAGGAAAGTACATTTGGGTAGGATTTCATCACTGACTTGTCCACCAGGGTTAAATCCATTTCTGTCCTGTCCTTGCGCAGTGCCTCGTCCTGTGTAACTTAGTGTCCTATGCTCTATAATGGAGGTCTTGCAGCATGAGGTGGCTACTGTGTCCTGTCCTGCCCTGTGTCCTGTGTGTCTTGTCCTGTGTAATGTGTGCCCTGTACCATTAGGTGGCTGTTGTCTTGTCATGCCACATCTTTGTATGCATTTAGCACAAGAAAAACCTTTATTGGGTTGGCACCATTATTCACATTTGGGGGAGAAAATGCAGCAATTTCTTCCACCGGTCGGACAGAACAATTCTCCAATCCAATGAAAGTGCAAAATAAGACGATAGCCACCTAAAGGTACAAAGTGCATATTCCACAGGACAAAACACAGAAATGCACAGGGTAGGACACAGTAGCCACCTTATGGTACAAGACAGTAAATTATACAGGAAAAGCATACAACATGATCTAACCCTCTCTCAAATTGGCTTGCTTCTGAACTACTCCTCTAGAACCTCTCCTCCACTCGGTTAGGTCTCTACACAAAATGACTATGCTTATGAAGAGGTATTCAATTCACTGACTGTGGTATGACAGCAGCATTTAAGCTATTATAGATCTGTGTTATTTCATTTAGTATTTCCTAACATGCCTTGTGTGTGCTGACGCTGTACAGGAAGGAACCTCTCGTGATCAATAACATATCAGTTTCGGTGATAGTGTGGCATCATTATAGATTTCAAAACAAGTGCAGCAAATATTTCTAAATATTGAATGTATTCAGGTTAAAGCTATGATTCAGGCAGATCACTCAGTTTTGTTTGGAATAGACACATCTTTGGAGTCCCATGAGCATTTCAGTCAGGTCACATGCTGTGAATCCATACTCCATTCTTCTAGACAGTGAATGTCAGAGGGATGGAATTGTCGGGGGTTGAAGGTTTAAATGGAAGTGAACGATTTTGTCAGAACACTTCAGCAAATGTAGATTTGGATTGTAACGATATTTGTGGGTTTAGCATTGATATTAACTTGACCAGTGACAAGAACAAACTACTGTAGTGAAAACAGTACAGTAAATGCTAGCAGAAGGTCAATGGTACCCCACAGTCTGCCTCTACGGACCTTTTACAGTATGTATCCTAACATCTCTGTCTTCGTTCTGTCCCTGTCCTTTGACACTGGGCTGTGACTGTATCTATTCACACTATCATACAAATAAAGAGCTTGTCTCTCTTTTCACACTCCTGGTGACCTTTAGTGCTGAAGACGTTATCTTCCATGTTTAATATCTGTATAGATTAATTTTGCTGAGGTGCATTTATGTACAAAAGCGCTTGAATGTCATGCCTGCCGACTTTCTAAAAACCAGATGGCCAGAGAGGGATTTTCACGATCAACATTGTATTGCCATGTCATGGTCCTTAAATTGTGTTATTCTTTCCATTTATTGTTTTGTGTTAGCCTCAAGGTAAGCTCCCCTCTCATTCTCACCCTCTGCCTTGTTCAGTCTTAAGACCCTATCCACTATTTTCCCCTTCATCCATTTTGCACTTTTGCCCTTCTCTACCTCAATGTGGCATTCTCGAAATATGAACCCTGCTTCGTTTTAGAGTCAAGGACAGCAGCAAAAACTGTTGACAGCAGCGTTTAAAGTAAATGGGAGAGATGAACCCTTCCACAGCTACTGGAAGGCGGCAAGAGCGCAGGGTGGGCAAGAAGGACGATGATGATGGCACTGACCTTCTGATCAGGTGAGCGTCGGGCCTGAGGACAGAATCCCCTCTCTGCTGCCCAGGCTGGAATTTTGTGCTTGAGAAGTGTTTAACTTTCTCAAATCCCAATTGCACTCAGTGGGGAGTGTCCTCTTTTTTTCTTTGCCCGCAGGTTTAGTGACTGCCCTTATGTCTGGGCCTGGGGTGGGGGTGGGAGTTGGAGGATGGGGGGGATCAATAGGATGGCAGCTCTGCTGTCAGACAGAGGTGAAGTTAAGCTAGGAAAGAGAGAAAGGGGTGAGATAGAGAAGGCTATAGATATCTGAGTAGGAATTATCCATGACACCTGGGCTCTCAAGCTGCAACCTTTAAGAACATGGTTTGGAATCACCTCTATTTGTGGGATAACCACATTCAGCAAATTCAATTCTAACCATTGTGCTCTGGTAACTTCCACACCTGAAAGTCATTGTCAATTATTTGTTGAGAAATTCTATCATTGTTAAATCTTCATGCTTATATCTATTCAGCTAGGCGTATTCAATTTTATTTTGTACCTTCTTTGTTTCACTTAGTTGGCAAGAAGGTGAAGGAAAATCTCCTTTAAGTCATTCAGCCATCCCTGTGTTTTTCTGCACTGATGAATGAAAGCAAAAATAGTTTTTTTTCGACTGATATAAAACAATATATCATTTGAACGAATCTGTCTTTGCTCTGAGAATGGTGTCAATAAACAGACATGTTAAGAACAAATCCAACAGCATTTATCTGTAAAAATCCACCAGCTTTGTCTCAAACAACATTAACAACAAACAAACTCTGTGCTTTTATGTTTCGCCTTATTTTCTGAGAGGCAAGACCCTGCATAAGATTGAAAATGCTGGCTTTCAAAAGGTTGACATTTAACTATTGTAGATGTAATGATGGATACAGGAGATGGAGTAGGTTAATGGAAAATGACGAAGTCATGGTTCATCTTCCGAATCCAGGCACGTTAATCCGCAGTGTTGTGGAAAATGTTGATAAAAAATAAATACACTGAATATTTGTAACAAGTGACATCAATTTCCTTTTTGATTGTCAGTGAATGAAGATTGCTCAGCAGATTGCATTATTTACTCTGCTCTGAAAATCACAGAACTGTAAAATCCTTGCTAGCATTTTTCTCGGTGTTCTCACAGATTTCTTTGCGAGATCCCACCAACGGCTGTGTGTGTGTCATAGGTTTAAAACACCCCCATAGTGACAACCTTTTAATCGTCATACCTACATTAATTAAACTTGGCTTTACCATAGACTTTGACCCAACCATTTCCTGGCCAATTGTGTATGCATGAGTGATTCTGTCTCAATCTGCTTTCTGATGAGAGGCTGATGTCGTATGCTGGTGAAAATAGCTTGAAGTAATCTGAATCTTTCAGGAGCTTATAAAGTGGGAGAGCAAAGCCAGGGTCCCAGGAAGTTCACAGATCCTCTGTGACACCAGGCAAGCCTTAATCAAAGATTGGTTACCTGGCTCAAGTTTTTTGTTGCTTGTCTGAAGATTCTACGATAGGGACCTTTTTTTGAATTAGGAGAGGGGATTATGAAGATGACTTTCACTTGCCCTGACACAGATGCTCTTTTTACTCAATAAGCAAGCAGAAAGAAATGGCTGTATAAGATACATTGATGAAGTATACAACGGCTGCTATAAAGGAAGAATGAGAAGTTGCTTTTATGCACTTGTCAAATGGAACATAAGAGTGATCATGAAGACTGCAATGTAGGACTGTACCTGGGCCTAGTGTTTGTTAAAAGTGTAGTTTCCATGTAGCAGAAGACAAAAAGACATGTTTTGCCACTGTGTAATTTGTGACACTAGCCAACACAATACCATGCAGCACTACAGGCCTACAAGTTGCAGTATGCTTTACGTAACTACAGGCATTTACATTTCAAATTGCCGTGGTCCATATATAACATACCCCCCCCACCTCCCCCCAAACAACGTGATGCTCATCTCTACAGAAAATGGCATTATCTGGAATTTGCCAAGCTGAAAAATGACTTTGAATGTGGGAACCTAACAGAGCAGAGATGCAAAAAGGCTTTGCTCGGACATCTCCCCATCCCATGCACTTGTTGAATAAAACATCTGTCTCAAAGCACAAGGTAATGGCAAACAGAGGGCTTGTGTTTGCAGAGATGAAACTCCCTATCCTGCAGTATGCCCAAGAGAGTTTAGCCTTGATGCATTTTACACCGGCCCAAAAACCTGCGTTGACAAGTTATCTGTGACCTGCGGTGAGAGCAGGAACGGCTGCGGTGAAAATCAATCTTCGCCTCTCCGCTCGCCTTGAATACCAGCAGAGCAAACAAACAGGCCTAAACAATACGATATATACCACATATCAATTACACTAAATGCCTCAGTATCTATACTTCACTGTCCCAGGCACACACCGGTTACAAGGCACACACGCTGCTGTAAGATGATAATGGTGCTGCATTGTTCCTCACCATCTGGAGGACTGATAAGGCTCGCCTGTGCATAGTTGATAATAAGAACAGGCAGAGGAAAAACTGAGTGTTAAACATTTCCTTGGCCCATGAAAAAGGTTCCATTAAGTCCACTGACCCCAATTGAATATTAATGAGCTAATTAACGGATTTATTGTTATACGCAATTTCTGGAGGGGCAATTTTTTCAAGTGCTATTATTTTTTCTAATTATTTTCTGCACTTTTTATAATTGAATCTTTGTAGCTGCCAGCATCCTGTTCGTGCCTTGGCAACAAGAAAAAGCATTTGGCATCTGTTTTCCCTTCTTTTAGCTTGCTGTAAACAACAACAAAAACAAAACAATGCTCTCTTCGATAGCAATGTGTTTGTCATTAGGACTACCCATGCCTTCATCATCAACGCAACTCAACCCCGTAAATATTACACTTTAAATGGACCGTCTTGCTTATCTGTTTTAGAAATATACGGGGCAAGTGATGTTAAGGTGTTGGATTACAGAACCGCAATTACTTGGGTTACTGCTGGCTGCATTGCATGCAGGACTTGACAAAGGTTTAAATGGGCAGTGACAGCTGGGGTTGATAGATAGCATAATCAGCTGATGTGGAGGATGCTCTGAAGCAGCCCTCAGTGGACAACTGGAGAGTACAGCGAGCTACTGAGAGACACGGTAACCTTGAGAGGAATGACTTCTGATCTTGTGTTCAATAAATACATAGGATATTATTGCGCTCAATAATAGACAGGAGACTGCAGCTTCAGGATCCACTTCATGTAAATTGCGCCCATAATTGTGCATATAATTGTAACTATAAATGTGCACCCTTACTGTACTGTGTGACTACGCTGTAATCACTGTCTCCAAGGCCAGTTTTATTTTGCTGTACAATCCTCACCAGTTTTACGCAATTACAAAAAAAATTAGAATACAAATGAATCTGGCTTGTGTCGCCTTTAATGCTTTTAATATGGAATAACGTCTGAAACTGTGCCTCTCTTGTTAACTTTTATGCAATAATGAAAGACTTTAATGAGACCAGTTGTAAGTGTTTGAATAATATTTGTGACTGTGCATCTGAAATTCAATAAAATAGCAAAGTGGAAGGAAGGTGGAAACAGTGGCGTCTTTCCTCCTACATTTTTAAAGCAGTGTACTGGGTTACGGTCAATTTGGACATGCAGCTTGTACAAATTTCAATCAGTCTGCTAGGGCCAGGAAATTGGAATTATCCTAGAGCTGAAAACTGCTACCTCTGTTTGAAAGCGGTGATTAAGAAGCAGCAGGGACCATTCTGATAACCTTTTCGATAACTCTAATGTAATTATTATTACATTGTGCTGTCTGCATGTTTGCCTAATTCTGTTTATGCCTGAAATTCAATTCCAGCCAAATAAAAGCATCAATTTCTTTTGGCTACTTCACCAATATAACTTAGAGTAATGAACTCATTTTGCTGTTGTATGGAAATTTTGTCTCATTACAATAATTTTGCCTGACCCACTAGGCAGCTCATATTAAGAGCAAGGCCCTACAGTCATAGACTGGGTTATTATGCTATACATCACAAAGTGCATTAGGCTCATAAAACCTGTCAACAATAAGGTTGGAAAGTTTCTGCATATGGCCCAGCAGGTTAATATATTTCCTCCAAAGGCTGACTAGAAATGTCCACGCTATATTGCCGCTATACAGAAACCAATTTTGTGCTAGTTGGGGATTCCAGATTCAATACCCCTCCCCCCTTCACACACATTACTTATCCTTTAATCGACACCGATGCCTTTCGCATCAAATCGGCTATTTCAGTCTGTCATAATTTCTATACAGAATGTAGAGTCGTATTTGTTGAAAGTTGAAATCTACATTCAGATTCAGTGGGCAATTAGGGAAACCTCATGAGAGAACGCAGCCCCTCTGTAACTGGAGATCTTTTCATAAACATACAGAAAGTGAATGAAATTAAATCAGTTCCAGGCACAGCAATGTTTTGTCTTTATAAGGCTTGGACTATGGTTCACTCAACCTTATTGGCTCCCAGAAAAAGACTTTGTGTCCTGCATTAGGGTGCTATATTGTCAATTATGTTCGCTCTTTGATCTAAGCCCCTCCACACCAGACCTACTGTATATTTTGGAAAGCATCTAGCACATTTTGGATTTTATATTTCAAACCACAAGTTCATTCGCTGACATTGTGGAGACTCATTGAATGAAATAATTGCGAGATCTCATATGCAGATGCTATTTTTCAATAGTATCATAATTGTCATTTTAACTGCATATTTTTTGTGGAGAAAGCAGCTCAGTTTGTTGTATATGTTCAGGGAATAGATATTACATCTGTTGATAAAATCCCTTGTAAGCCATAATTGCCACAGGACTCATATGGTTGGAGAGTGAATTGTGCTCACACTTATAGAGAAAGAACCAAAGTAGGGACTCAGCTAGCTCGGCTGTGAGACAAAGCAACAAAGTGTGGTAATTGTTTTGCAAACTGCATGTCACTGTGAATGTGTGATGCTGAAAGAGCCTTCTTACTTTGCACAGCACTTTCAGCCGTCAAACGCAATTTTGAAATAGCTTGATGCTTCTTGAGGAGGGTAATCTTTTGTAACAATCAATTACAATACATTGCCCCTTCTGTCTAGGCCCTAATAGCTCCTCTCTATGCACATGGTGAGGCCTGTCTAGTAAATATACACTATTTTCCTTTTAAATGTCTTATAATATGCATGGGGAACATAGAAACACACTATGATAGAGGGGTTGAGCATCAAAGCCGAAGAAGCAATTCAGCCGACTTTCTCAGTCCAAGAAATGAGAATGGAACAGTTTGTGGCTTGCCTCCCATTATCCAGATTGAATTACTGTGTTTTACTTTTAAGGCCATCTGTTCTGATTTAAGTCATATTTCTAAGTCTGTCGCATTTTGTGTGTGGAGAAGGCTTCTTTGATGGGTGGAGACTGTTTTTTTTGCCGAAAACAAAATGATGTGCAAAGACTGTTGTCACATGTATGCCTTACATGGAAATGCTGCCACACAGTTTGCAACAGACAAGGCATTTCAAGACAGAGGACCATCTTACCCTGCCAAACAGCAGTTGCTAGGTAATGTGACTATACAGTATGTCAACTACTACCACTACAAATAAACAAATGATCCTATTGAAGGCAGCTATTTCCAGTACACTCATCAAATTTGATTGACTTCACAATGTTACATCAGACATCAGATCTAAATAGCTGTCAGATAATTACATTTTGCTGGATGCATCACAGTTGAAGTGGGTTAAATGCTTCTGCTCATTTCTGGCAGTCTTAGTAGAGTATAGTAGAGTCTCTACTCTATTGGCCCCTTTTGCTTCCAGAATCTGAAGGGTGCACTGATGGATGGACAGAGAGATTCATGCACAGAGACAGAAACTAATCTGTGGAGAGAGATGTAAAGATAGAGTAATGAGTGATGTGGTTCATTCAGAGGCCATAGTGTATGAAGCCCCATATTGGATTGCATTATGAAAAAAATCAAATGCCAGGCTGTATCAGAAAGAACTGAGAGATCTGATATTGCTTCAACATCAATTTCTTATTTTCTGAATTTGTAAGGAGAGTAGTTATTATGTATTTGATTTGGCCTATCAGCTTTTCTCACCAGACAATCAATGTCTGCATACTTTGATAGTGCACTTGCATCAGTTATAGATGACTTTTGTGCTTGTGTCATGTATGACCAAAAAAGCCCTCAAATCCCTTCAGTACATGTTAGAAATACATCTCAGTTGGTGCATCCTGATGGCTCAGTTAGTCAAGGTTCATACCATGTAACTGTGACGTCCAGTTTTTGAATCTGGACTGGTGCTTGTTGCATGTGACCCCGCCCCACTATCTTTTCTGTCTCTCTTCACTGTAAACTATCAAGGCAAAAATACAAAAAACAGTCTTTGAATGCATCTCAGAATACATCTCGATTTACCTTGAGATTAATCAGTGCTTTCAGGCATACATTTTCCGTCTCTCTGAGTAGAAACGCTGACATCATTCTGTGCAATTTAGGCCTGGAAGAGCCTCTAAAATGTCAGTGATCCAGTGTGCCGTTGCAGATATGGAGGTGCATGGCTTTAGGGGACAACCGTTTCCCTGCCAGAAGAAAGACTCTCCAGAACAACCTCTTCGCACCCCAGCAGCCCTTGCACTGTCACCGAGTCCCACTATTGAATTGAATGGTCCACAGATTACTCAATTATTTCTATATACCGGCCTTCCATGGCAGACTAAAGGCCTATTATTGGAGGGACTGAGACCATAGGAACTTATTACATGTGTGACCTTTTAAAGCCTTTCACCGTGATGGATCTCAGGTGAGAATTTACTGGAATCAATTTTTATCTGAAAGCTCGATGCTTGCTCACTGGGCCCAGCCCTGTGTGAAACATTCACTTTATGAAAAAACAGAAGGAGGGAGAGAGAGAGAAAGCCCCTAGACTACTGGGGATGGGCAGGATTTTAAAGCACCCCAAATGCCTTTGTGTCCTTTCCTCCCAAATTAAAGAGACTTTGAAATAGAGGGCTGGAGGAAGTGCTGGAATATTGTGCTTAATCAAGGTAGAAATACAAAGACTGAGCCAGTTCCCCAAAGGTTCACATCAAAAGGTGCATCCCACTTTGTGAGCTATTTAATCAGTTAAAACACAGATGGCAGGCTGCCGCAATTAATTAATCATATATGAGGTATCCTGTACCTGCTAGCAGAAAGTATGTCAGTGCTACAGAGATCTCATTTGGTTTTCATTGTAGCTACATGCCACCAGAATAATTGCTGAATATGAATAGGGCTAGCTTTTAAAGTGCTGCTGGACATAATGTCCTAAACTTTGAACTATAAAGTCAAGGTATCACTGCTTTTCACGAACGGCCTGACTGGCAGCTCTTTCACTGAATTTGCAGTCATTTCCACAATAAAGGAGATACATTTTCTAGAGGGTGCTAAATTCCAGTTTCAACTATTTGGCTGTATAACCAATGGTATATGAACAGTGAGATAAACATATGTGAGCATATATTTATATAGAAATGAAAGACAAATCTGCTTCAAAGTGAAATTACTTTAATGGTAGGGCATCAGTGCAAGCAGTATGTCAACATAGTTTGTTGAGTTTACGATACGTTTTTAAGCAACCTGCATTTTAAGGGGAATGAAGCCTCAGAAATGAAATCTGTTGAAGTTGAACTCTCTCAAAACCATGACCATGTTTGTGTGGTGGCGGGTTATACGGTAAAAGAGTAAAGTTGACCTAAGACCCCATCTTATACTATACTCAGTGGATCTCTTGTACATATTGTACATCAAATACAGCTTGTTGAATGCATAAGCCTGACATTGCCTTAAGCAACCATAGACTGTAATCAGTATGGCAACGATTTGCTGTGTACTGTAATCATACAGCAAGGAAGTTTTGTCACCCTGTAAATATAATCCAGTTTTTAGGAGAACACATGCTTAAGGAACTAGAAAGAAGAGGGCTATCAGTTTTCTGAGCAGATGGGCAACAAGGTGTGCGAGGCATTTGTGCTTTATGAGGCTTTTGGGCTCTCAGGCCTTCTCTCTCTTTCTGTGGCCTCATCCCACCCCTTCCTGGGTGGCCTCACTGTTTAACATGGTTCCTCAGTATTTCAGTGTGGTACTTCAATCATCGTGTTTCTCCATGTTTTCTGAGATGCAAATACAAGTATGCATTTCACCAGAGAGGTCCATGGTGTATCTGGAGCAGTCAAACAAGGATGGTTGTTGTGGGGTTTGAACCTGAAACCTTCCGACCACAGGGCAGTCCCTAACCATAGACCACCATGCTGCCCCATTTATCACACATTTATTCAGCTATCCAATACTGTCAGTATTCAGGCTAACATTCAAGCTCCTTTACTCTATCTATTGACACACAAACACAAATGCAAATGTAAAAGGTTGTTTTTGGTCTTAAAATAGAAAGTCATGGGTGCAGACAGCACTAATCTTTAAGCAACATCACTTATTGGGACAAGTTTGGGAGTTTGGAGTAGAAATTTGTTTATAGTCTTGGATAACATTATGACTCTTGAGTGACAAGATTGATTAATAGGTTGGGCAAAGAGAACAACAAAACATTGATAAAGGTGCAGGTTTTTTGCTGGTTATAGTGGAGTTTAATAGTATAACTATTGGTTTTGCGTTGATATGTTGACATTAGCTAATAAGATTAGTATAGTGTAGCAGGTTGTAATGTAGTTCTGTATTACTGAAGCATAAGCATGGCAATTTAAAAAAGTTACAATTATTTTCAATAAAGCTGGTCAGTTTTTTTGAGTTGAGTGATAGTTTTGAATAATTATTAGGGTCTGCATCCATTGCTATGTTACATCTTTACAACAGCATTTGTCACACAATTGTTGGATATTGTGTCTCAGAAGCCATTAGCAGCAATTTATTTAGTATCTTTTCAAAGGCCCTGTTGACTTTATTCCTCAAAAGCAACTAGCAACAAATCTGGCAACTTTTTCTGACCATGGGGAATAATGTCACTGTGTTGACCCCAAAGCATTTGGCAACAAATCTGTACAGCTGATGCTGATTTGCGCTACTACCTAATCCAAAAATGTCTGATCATCACAACGCTTCCCATACACAGTTTAGCACTGTCCTTCCACTATGGGCAGGGACTGTAGCAAATATATTGATATGCAAATATCAATAGATCAAGCCCCTCCTATTGATAGTCCAATGCTTTGGAGCTTAAACAAAAAAAATCTTGAACCAACCTGAGAGAGGCTGAATAACTGTTGTGTGTGTTCATGGTGAGTAGCCACATCCAGGCTGGGAGCACACGTAGTTGCTAGCGCTAGCACTACTAGCTGTGCTTATCTCGCTCCTGTAAGCACACATGCTAGCTGTTGGCTAATAACAGTTAAGACAAAAAGTACATAAATGTACACCAACATAGGCAAAAGCTACTTCACAGCAACATCCCAACAGAGCATGCTAACGACTACAAGGTAGACAAGTTGCATTAAATAGGGGAAAAAATGTGCCCATAATGATGTGTGAATCTGAGTTTGCACTGACGGCTTGTTTCTCATAATTGAAGTATAATTGCTAGGCTATATAATAACTGGGCTATGAGGTTTACATGTGCCGACCCAAAACTGGGTAACTTTCAGGTTAAGAACGGAATTCTCTGTGCATGGAAACGTAGTTAAAGTATCCCGCAGACTGAGGCAAGATGAAGTGCATAAGAGCTGAGGGGAATAAGTGTTCAACATATACACCGATCAGCCACAACATTAAAACCACTGACAGGTGAAGTGAATAACATTGATTATCTCATTACAATGGCACCTGTTAAGGGGTGGGATATATTGGGAAGCATGTGAACAGTCAATTCTTGAAAAATCTGAGTGACTTTGACAAGGGCTAAATTGCGATGGCTAGATGGCTCGGTCAAAGCATCTCCAAAACGGCAGGTCTTGTGGGGTGTTCCTGGTATGCAGTGGTTAGTACCTACCAAAAGTGGTCAAAGGAAGGAAAACCAGTGAACTGGCGACAGGGTCATGGTCGCCCAAGGCTCATTGATGCGCGTGGGGAACAAAGGCTAGCCTGTCTGGTCCAATCCCACAGAAGAGCTATTGTAGCACAAATTGCTGAAATGCTGGCTATGATAGAAAGGTGTCAGAACACACAGTGCATCGCAGCTTGCTGCGTATGGGGCTGCGTAGCCGCAGACCAATCAGAGTGCCCAGAGTGCCCGTGCCCCTGTCCATCGCCGAAAGCTCCTTCAATGGGCACGTGAGCATCAGAACTGGACCATGGAGCAATGGAAGAAGGTGGCCTGGTCTGATGAATCACGATTTATTTTACATCATGCACTATGGGAAGAAGGCAAGCCGGCAGAGGCAGTGTGATGCTCTGGACAATGTTCTGCTGGGAAACCTTGGGTCCAAGCATTCATGTGGATGTTACTTTGACACGTACCACCTACCTCCCACCTACCACCTATTGTTGCAGACCAAGTACACTCCTTCATGGCAGCGGTATTCCCTGATGGCAGTGGCCTCTTTCAGCAGGATAATGTGCTCTGCCACACTACAAAAACTGTTCAGGAATGGTTTGAGGAACATGACAAAGAGTTCAAGGTGTTGATGTGGCCTCCAAATTCCCCAGATCTCAATCCGATCGAGCATCTGTGGGATGTGCTGGAAAAACAAGTCCGACCCATGGAGGCCCCACCTCAACTTACAGGACTTAAAGGATCTGCTGCTAACGTCTTGGTACCAGATACCACAGGACACCTTCAGAGGTCTTGTGGAGTCTATGCGTCAACGGGTCAGAGCTGTTTTGGCGGCACGAGGGGGACCTACACAATATTAGGCAGGTGGTTTTAATGTTATGGCTGATCGGTGTATATACAGTTGCGAGAAAAAATTGTTAACCCCTTTGAATTACTTCGATTTCTGCATAAATGGCCTCTAAATATGGTCATTCATTAATACACAGGACAAGATGTTACTATCCCTTGTGCCATAATGACCTCCAGAGCAGAGTTGTTGAGGCTCATAAGGCTGGAAAAGGCTACAAAGTTCAGTGCCATTGCTACTCTCACTAGGAGTGGGCATCATCTCTTGAACTTTCTACAATAAGAAAAACACTAAACAAGAGCAGGGTTCATGGGAGGATACCAAGGAAGAAACCACTGCTCTCCACAAAAATCACTGCTGCCTGTCTCAAGTTTGCCAAAGATCACCTGGATGTAGCACCTGGAACAATGTTCGGAGGACAGATGAGGCAATTGAAGTTGAACAAATAGAACCTTTTGGCAAAGGGCACAATGCTATGTTTGGAGGAGAAAACTTGAAAAAAAAACACTGCATACCAATAGCAAAACCTCATCTCAACCATGAAGCATGGTGGAGGAAGCATCATGGTTTGGGTCTGGTTTGCTGCCTCGGGGCCTGGGCGGCTTGCAATCACTGAGGAAACAATGAATTCCATCAGGAAATTCTCCAGGAGAATATCAGGGTAACAGAGGTTGGGTCATGCAATGTGACAATGACCCCAAACACAAAAGCAAATGTACAGAGGGAATTCACATTATGGAATGGCCCATACCCTATTGAAATGTTGTGGCATGATCTGAAGCAAGCCATTCATGGAAGACCTCCCAAAAATATCAATGAACTGAAGCAGTTCTGTAAGGAGGAATGGTCCAAAAACCTCCTAACCATTATGCAGGTCTGATCAGCAACTACAGGAAACGTTTGGTTGAGGTTATTGCTGCTAAAGTAGGTTGCAGCAGTTACTAAATCTCATGGTTCACATTTTTCCAATCCAAGCTGTTAATGTTAGAACAATATGTTCAATAAAGACATGTAATAGTGTGTGTGTGAGTGTGTTATTTGTTAAATCACATTCTGTTTATCTATTTTTATGACTTAGATGAAGATCAGACCATATTTTAGGAGCCTTTTATACAGGAATGCAGGTAATTCAAAAGGAATCACAAACCTTTTCTCACAACTGTATGTGAAGGGTGTAGGTCAGAGCCCTGCCACAACTGTGATGGGTGCGACTGTATTGTACAGGGTCTCCAAAGGCATATTATCCTGTAGTCTTGCAATGTACAAAATTAACTAACTGATAGGGTCCCTTGTATTCAACAGCATGAATAAGGCAATTGGGACTCTGCTACTCATGGTATTTATTATGTAACTCAAATATGATAACATGATTTGTACATTAGTGAAGCAACGTGAAGCAATATGTTGTGAACATATTACTCTGTTCACCTACTCACAGAATACCCGACTGCTACATTCGTACCTCACACACGGTCCAAACTATTTCCTACTTTCCTTTCTCGCTCTCATTCTCATTGGAATGACTTTATACATGGAACGTTTCAGTATAATCTCAGTGTACCGATACTGCATAAGATACAGATTGTAAGGAGACTGCATCAAAACAGAGAGATAATCAAGAATAATATACACACCCTGCCTGGATCATCCATCCTCAACAAGGTGATGTGCTCTCTCTCTTCCCTTCTTTATGAGAGGAGAAAATTGCACGTCTAATGAAATCCAATTTTATATTTCATTCTGAGAGAACTACAATAAACACAAAACAAGCAGTAAATAAGCTTTTCAAAAAGCTGATTACCAAAGCAATTTATTGCCAAGTCCAGGACTGTGTTGAAGCAGAATAGTGCCACATTCCAAATCTTCTCTCCCTCAAGCTTTTGGCTTGCCATGTTATTAACTGGGCTGCTTGGTGAGGAGCCAATCTGATCAACTTATTTTACTATATAATGCTCCATCTCCCACTGAAACCCGTTAAAAAAGGATTGTGATTGAGGTCATCCTTGCATCCATTACTGTGGTAAATGCTGCTATGTTACCAAGGCCTGTTTTCATTCTTTAGGTCAGTTTTCCATACAACAGGGCCACACCTCAACAGACAGTCACAGTAATGACTTTTTTTCCATCAAAATAGAGCTGATGTGCCTTTCTGGATTATATAGGGCCCAGTGTGCATCCATGAATAACACTCACCTGTCCTCTGGCCCAATTGGTCCTTGGTCCTACTATGGTTCCCTGTGAGGGTTTGAACATAGCCAAAGTGGGAACACACACTCACATAAATTACAGTTTTATACTCCTTTTTATAGCACCATGAGACAGAGTTGTTTATGTTCACAAACACTGATCAAACAGAGTAAGATCACTGGGATAATGTGAATAATGTTTTAGGGTCTTTGTATTTGTCATTGGCATTGTACTGTCGATGTCTCAAAATGAGCTCCAAATGTAGGTAGGGATTGAGGAATGAGTGAAAAGTAAGAAGTCTGCATAATATTTTGAATATAAATTGAGTCAGTGATGGCATAGGAGAAAATGCTATGTGGGGATTATTCACAGTTATATAATGTCGGGGAGAAAACCAGGCGCTTCTCATTTTGGTCACTTATCCCTCATTGTAAAGGTCTGTATATTTCATTGCTGGTGCAGCAGCTTAGGGGATACATTTCAAAGCAGCAAATAAAAATTGGCTAAACTTCCAAAATTAGCACTTCAAAGTCAAACATGATTTGCAGCGAGGGAAGGGGTGTGACTGTGAAAGTGTGTTTGTCAAAGCTAACTGTGTGTGTGTGTGTGTGTGTATGTGTGTGTGCGCGCATGTGTGTATGTGCGTGTGTGCGCGCGGTCGAGCTGATGTACAGAGCTCTGCATTAGGCCTTAGAA
Organism: Gephyroberyx darwinii; assembly: GCA_900660455.1. Lineage (NCBI taxonomy): Eukaryota > Metazoa > Chordata > Actinopteri > Trachichthyiformes > Trachichthyidae > Gephyroberyx > Gephyroberyx darwinii. The sequence continues at coordinate 14,563 of CABFOQ010001033.1, read as the reverse complement.
CCAATTTCTAGGCAAATTGGTTTCATTTAAGAATGAGATCACAGAGTAAGCAAACCGCTTTCAGGGCAAGTTCATGCATCTGTAGCCATTTATTTCAGTTTTATATGCATTTCTTGGCACTGGCTGTTTGTAGGTAAAATATGCATAATCTTAGCCATGGGCAGCATGCTGTACGTTCACATTTACCTCTCATTACTATGGAACTTAAGATTCTCCCATTTTATTGCATTCTGTCAAAAGAGCTTCAGTCAGTAATTATCAGTTGGTAATATTTAGTATTTTGTTTTCTATACTCGTATTGGCCCTATAGCATGACTATGAGGCATCAATGAAACACGTTATGTGTGAAATGAGTTTACTATCAAGGGGAACAATGGTCAATTGACCACTGGTAGCGTCTCTGATCGTATTTTCATTTGTGAACTCTGTATACGCTGCTTGCCCAAACTCGGCATCTATTGCACGCCCAACCGTCCTGGTAGGGGGATCCCTCTCTGAGTAGCACCTCCCAAGGTTTCTTCCATTTTCCTAAAAGGTTTTTTGGGAGTTTTTCCTTGTCCTCTGTGAGGGTCTAAGGCTGGGGGATGTCGTGTACTAACCATTTATTGTTTCACATGTTGGGCACTGTGAAGCCCTTAGAGACTGTAATGGTGATTAAGGGCTATACAAATAAATGTGATTTGATTTGATTTGTTAGTTACCTATATTCACTCCTAGATTAGAAAGGACTGCTGCAGCTTTATTTCTGGTGATCTTGGTGTCTCTGTGCAGGGCAGCATCATGGTCCATGTGAGGTTAATACAGATGACCAAATTAAATTTATGTATCCTAAAAATGTAGCATAAAACGACGTGAGGCCAACTCATTGAATCAGAAATAAGTAATCTAAAAAGCAATTAGCAGTTAGTAACTGATTACTTTCAGTTACTAAGTAATCAGTATCTTTTTGTAATCAGCCCAGATTCCACTCTTCGATCCACCCTCTACTATCTACACAAGTAATGTGTAATTCTAAAGAATTAAATTCAGTCCAGATATTTTCAATTCAATGGCGAAGGAATACTCAGATTTCTTTCTGGCATAGAAAGACTCTCAGTAATTACAGCTAATATAAGGACTGAGTGATCATCTGGGCGCTCCATCTTTGTGATGGCAGTGAAAACAACCGTCTCAGATGTTGTTTCAGAATCTCTGATGAAAGTCTAATTGGGATAATATGACCTTGGTGCACTGCGTACATCATTGTCATGCTTTTTTAAACTTACATGTCATCACTTGATTTGTACAGAAGAGACCTTGTCCATCACTATCTCTCCCGTCATCAAAGAGCTGCATCATGGGATGAAGGTGATCACTCAGTATTGTTAGGTTGGTAATGATTGGATTACTAACCCACGTAGCAATAATGCGGTTTATTCCTTGCCAAGAGATGGAAACCATACCTGTAAAATCTCTTTCTACGCTATGGCAGGACTTAATGTGTTACGTGTTTCCTTTACTGTGAAGAGAACCTGTAGAAATCAAGATAGCCTACTATAAACTTAGGATTCTCAACCATAATATAAAATTGTGCATAGTTGGAAATTTCCCAAATTTAAAACAGGATCACTTGTTTCACTTGGAATTTTGGCAGTTTTTCCACTTGTCTGTCTTCCTCATGGTTTTCATTCTACGTGCACCCTTTATAACCATGCTTTGCTGACAGCTGTCCCTATGTCAATATGAATGTCTGTCAGGAGAGATTATACATCACATGAATCGAGGCAGATAATGAGCACGAGGGAAGGGCACTTTTTAACACCCCCTCGTGTGCAACATATGACACAAGCCAAGCTAATTAAGCAGATGCCATAATGCAGTAATCAGGAACACAGCAGAGGCTGGAGAATTCAGAAACTTGAGTCATAACAGCGCAACATTTGGTGCCTAAGAACTTCTCCACCAACACAGGCAGATGGGAATGCCAAGCTGTAGTGTATTTTTGTGTGCTGGTGTCTGTGTCTAACTTGTTTTTTAAGTGTGTGTGTGAGAGAGAGAGAGAGAGAGCTAGAGAGTGTTTGTACGTGTGTGTCTACAGTATCTAATTTGTATGGTGTATCTGTGTGTGTCTCTACCTTATTTTTTTTTATGTGTGTTCGTGTTTTACTGTATGACTCTTGAAAATCTGTCACGGTATTATAAATGTTTGTGGGCATGTAGTTGTGCATACAAACCTGCGTGCATCTCTGCATGTGTGTGTGCATGTAGAAGCACACACACCTCAGGTTTGCAGCCGGGGACACGGTGTTGCCTGGTGAAGTGTTTTCCTCATTATTTTTCCAGAAAATGAGCAATCAGCCATATTGCATGGAGCCTGATTGTCTCCCTCTGTAAATCAGTCCAGGAACTGCAATTAAAATGTACTCTTATGTGGTGTAATTGATGTCTACCTAATCCTTTATTTGCACACCTGCCGGTGAGTCTGAATTTTTAATGAATTTCTAATTAATGCTCTTTGCACACTTGATTTATTTGTTTGCAAATTATATTGCTGTTCTGTTTCCTGCTGGTAGACATTGCCTGCAGAATGTCACACCTTGGTTAAAATCTGAATTTTGCCTGCTTTCACAAAAAACAGACTGTTGTGTAAGAGTTGTGTGTATTCCCTCTATATAAAGCAAGGTGCAACAGTAAATGGTACAGCCATGTAAGTGTGACGCATTTAAGGTTTCTGGTTAGTTTGAGACATTTTGACAGACACATTAATTCATGTATCAGCTGTACAATATTCAGCTTGCTGTATTTTGCAAGTTCTCTCTGTATGCACCTGTCTAAACTCCTCTACCTTGCCTCTTTTCTGATGTTTGCACTACCTCATCTGGGGTTCTTGCACCAGACATAACTTCATAAGCCAGATTTATAGAGGTCTTAAATATGTTGGAAAGACTCCTTATTGTGTGTTTGTTATTAGCACAGGTTTGGTGTGAACTCAAACTGTTGAGTTGATGAGGTCTGTAGCTCCATGCAGTGTGCAGTGGTGGGAGAAGTATATAAGAAACTGTTCCAGACACGTAGAGACATCCCACTAATTCATGAGGTTTTTTTGTTTGTTTGTTTGCTTTTTGGTATGGTAACGTGATATCCTCTCACTCCAGTAAAAGTAAAAGCTAATGACTTCCTATCTATCCAGACTAAGAAATGTATCTTATAAGCTTTTGATGTTAATGGAGTCTCAATAAAAGCTATAAAATGCATGACATGATCAGAGTATCTTTTTTTTTCTCTGAAGCTTTCACATTTGATGAAGAATTCTGCCCAATATCTTCTGAGGAATTAAGTATCTCTCTAAAAGACTGTTCTCTCTAATTACTTAGCATCATTTCAACCTGTAAAAAACATATCTGTAAAAGTTCTTTATTATTTATTTATTTATTGAGTTTTAACATGGCAGAATGAATTTTAATAGTATGCCCAAAGACCTCAACTGGTTTGCTCTCAAATGCCTCATGATGAAAATAACTAATTGCATAAACCACAGTTCAGGTTTCTTGTGGCTCCAAACCCAAATAATCTATATGAGCTATATAGCTATATTGGCTATATGTAGCCAATGTTAAAATTAAATCTTTAAATACTAATCCGGCCCAGGACCTATGTTGCATGTCATCCCTCCTCTCTCACCTGATCGTTCCTGTCTCTCTCTACTGTCAAACAAAGTAAAAAATAATAATAAAAAAACTAAATAATTCAAGCAACTGTGTCAGATATAGCCTTATCAGATAAATAAACCGTGTCACACAGCTCCATTAACAGTCATCTGGGAAAAGTAGTTTTTAATACAGCCCCACACCTCTACTGCTGATGGGTTTGAACTCAACAAGCATTTATTCTCTCTAATTTATTTGCTGTTGCATTTCATTTCCAGGCCAATTCACCCTCATAATCAGATGGCAATTAGTGAAGCATGAATCACAGAGAGCAGCTCAACTCAACTCACTCCCTTTCATGACACCTGCACGTTCACAACAACACAGTTTGGAGAAGCATTCTTTTATTCCAAATAAAATCTTATTTAGTTCATTTTAAACAGCATTTCTAATTCCATCAGAACTCTGTAAAATGTAATAAAACTTGTTTTGTTCCATCATGTTTTTAAAAAGGACTTTGCAAGGCTTTTTACAGCATTGCGGTTCTGGAGAGATGATGACATATGAACACATGGGCCAACCTCCTCCAACAACTTTGGTTTTGGTACAAGAGAAAAAACTCACTATGAACATTTAAGAATCTTTAATTCACACTAGTAATAAAATTGCATTACATTTCATAAAATAAATGTTCCAGTTTATATATACAGAAAAAACAGACTGTACATACCCTCCAATGAACCTTTTCCAAAAGGAAAATAAGAATAAAACAAACCTGAAACAAATGTCACAAAACATACAAGCAATACAGTGCTCAGCTAAGCAGGCACAACTGTACATCAAAACTTGTAACTGCTCAGTGTTGGGGTGTGGGAGGGGCAAAAAGTAGTACATTTACAATAGAGTCCTTAGGGACTGATAAAGGGGTCTTAAAAAGTATTGCAGGCAAGCAGACAGACGCTTGTCTCTTTCCAAGTGCAGCAGAACATCCATCTTGTGTGGAAGTGTGGAGCCGACTGTTTGCTGCCACCAGATCCAACTACTGAACCTGTGTCTCAAAGCTCCCGTTCAGCTGGCCCTCCTCATAGTCCATTTGACACAAAATCATGTTGTTTTTTAGGAAAAACTTGTCCCCAACACAAAACCTGTTGGCAGAGAAATACAAACAAACATAATGGTAAAACTTGTTAAAAGGCAAAGGTGATAGCTGCTGGCATAGCGTGTTCACAGGCTGGTAACAACTGCTTTGCTCTGGCAGTGAGATTGTTGCACATAGGACCAGCAGGTCATGCTGATTTCCTTTGATTGCACACATTTGGCTCAGGACTTTTTACCTGATGCACAAAGACATTGCACCTTGTTGGTGAATCAAAGCCCATTCTGATAGTCATCATAAAGGTGTGGCCTCAAATGAAAGTAGATGAAAACCCTATCCTTTCAAAGCGTGTAGAGGACTGGCACTCAATGAAAGATGGGTCAACCCTCCTAGGCCTGGCAAAAAGGCGCCACCACCACAACAGTTTCCAAGGAAACCCTGCCACAGCTTTTCACACACCAGTTTGGTGCCAGTGCTCAAGAATGTTTTCCCTCTAAAATCTCAGGGTCAATTGAAGAAGGAAAATAACACATAGCAACCTGCCCTACTGATGTTCCTCTCTATGCTGCTGTTTGTTTGTGTGACACAGTGGAGACAGCTCCATAATGTGACTGAAGAGGAGTGGAGATAAGAACATAGCTGAGCATAGTTTGGTTCTAGTAATGTGCCAGACTGGTCGGGGAGTCACAGCCATGGTAATATTGTGCCAGATGAGACCTGGCTCTATGTCTGCCAGCTGAGGAGAGAGACCGTAGTCACAATTCCCTTACAGCAGGTGTTCACTATGGTAACTGAATCTGGTCTGCAGAAGGTTAATGGGCTTGTGCTGTGTGGAGGAACAGGGTCACAGCACCCCTGACAAGCATGTAAAGGAAGTTCTGCTTTGAGTTGTTCCATTATAGCCAGTATATTCATGGGAAAAGGAAATATGTCATTTTCTTTGTGTATTACATCATATGGGGATATACTAATAATTACTGAATTGTGAGTCATTATTCATATTTTTAAGGAAACGTGTTTAGGTCCATGCTCCCTTATGTGGCAGCCCATCTCTGTGGAGTACCATCTTTCTGTGGCTCCTACTTACCTCTACCAGTAAACAGAGTTTTACCAGGCTAGGCACTAGTCTTAAGAGCTGTATCACTTGTGATACATGGACTTATTTTGTTCCCCTCTAGTTGATAATCACAGTTCTAGTCACAAACACAAACAAGGACAAACTGCTGGCAGAGTGTAAGAATAGAAAATAATTAGCAGACCATTACTAATGCAATACAACAACCTTTGTGCTTACAAAATGGCAAGGCGAGCCACAATTAGGTTTGTTCAGACTTCACCAGGCAGAGCAAATCTATTCCACCTTAAGAGAGAGATTATTCAACAGCTTCTAATAATTAAGCTAATGGCCATTTCAGCACTCAACACTCAAGATTTGAAAAAAGTGCAATCTCATTGTGCAGTTATGATCTCTATCCTTACCTCTGGTTACAAAGCTGACAGGCAAAACAGTCCAAATGGTAAACATTATCTCTGGCTCTCATCACCATTTCAAAGGCTGGGATCAGTTTACTGCAGGCTGCACAGTTCCCTGTTGTACCAAAGAGCCTGAAAGACAGAGAACATAGACAGAGATTAACCTACCTTCCCTTTGCCTTGATGCAATAGAAGAGCAAACAAAAAAAGTAATGACAGCGAGAACGAACGAATGCTGAAAAGGAAGGGAAAACGGGGCAAAATCTGAATACATTGAATGTAATACACAAATCTTTCTTGGCACACACTAGGTATTTGTGTTAATGAGAGTTACAAACATAGATCTTGATTCTTGGCTAATGATCTAATTAAAATGATCACATGGTTTTAATCTCCTTCTTCAAAGACTTTCTCCTTGCACATTGCAAAAGCAATGAAAACAGGTCTGAGGCAAACCAATTGAACTGGTGAAAGTTTTCTTCTTTAAAACGAAAGTATCTAATGAGACGAGCTCCAACCAAAGCCAGCTGGATTTTACACAAGAGGATAAATTCTGTGATGTAGTCACAAGTCTGCCTCACACCTCCTTCCTCTCGCTCATTCAGAGAAGAGCCTGCGAGAACGAAGGGAGCTGTAACCTTGGAGAGGTAACTAAATGTTTGGCAGTGTACAGTACAGACTACTACCTAAACTTTGCTGCTGCTTGTTTAAGCTTATTAGATAGGAGCCAAATGATTATGGTCACAAACAGAGCAAGGAGGCGCTGGTGTAGATCTCCTTTCTCCTCAAAGCAAAAGGAACTCAAATGCTTTCCCCAGTCAGATTTACATTTTCATTTTCCAAGCGCCTGCCCCAATGTTTAATTTGGAGATTCTGAATCACAGATAGATTTATATATTCTGCAGGAGGAAAAGGACCGTTTCACAGATTTGCAAGAGGGGATAAGGCAACAGCAGATTGCCATTCCAACAGTATGTTAAGCACTTTTCCCCAAAGTTGTAGGGCTGAGACAGAAGAGTCACAATGTTGATATTCTGCCTTGTTTATGTTAGTCCCCATTCAGTTGCTTTCACCTTGTTATAGAAAACATCTATTCAGCGGTCCTGCTTCTAATTAGGGGCCACTGGCCCAGAGGAGTGAGAGCGACAGAAACAGAGAGAGAAAGGCTGTTATGTTCCATGAGAGAGAGATTCACAGGGTGTTAAACAGAGACATAGTTACAACTGGTTACTGTTTCAGTAAAATGCATTCTTATACAGTAGACATCTGCCACCCACAAGGCCCTGTGTCACCCAAAGAAGTTGTTTCTTCTACAGAGATCCACTTATTAAAACATTTTCCTTTCCCCTTGCTAAACATATCTGAAAAAAACACTTTCTTTCACACACAATCAATTTAAAAGAGAAGGCCCAAATAGCAAATAGGATTTTCATTCTAGCAGAGCTGCAGAAACTGACCTGGTTTCCATTATATTCCAATATTCTATAATATTCTCATTTTTCTAACGGATCAGTAGTTTTTTTCTCTTCTGTAGTTTATTTCATTTCTATGCCCAAAGCATGACTTGGATGAAAGTGGTCTTGGCAACCCTGATTATTCTTTTTTGTAAATTTGATGAAATTGTGTTTGTAATACATCCTGATAGCAGAACTGTATAATGTCCCTGCACTGCTAACAGGAATTGATGCTATTTCTTATCCTTGGGTTCTCTGAGGGAGAGAAAGATTTTACCATTGGACCTAGCTCGCTGCCTCCCAGCATCTCAACCTGAGGAACCTATGTAATCACGACAGTCAAGTGGCTGGGAGTGTTGTTGCTCCAAACCTGAGCTCTACTTTGTAAAGGGTCATATAGTGATGTCTTGTTCTCTCCCTCAGGGAACAGAGGTTATGAAAGAGCCTCGAGAGCCATACCCACTTAAATAGCCTGACATGCAGAGATCCTAACTGCAGAGATCCTTAACAGCTTGTAGGCTTATTCTAACCCAACTCAACGATTGCCTTCTTTGCTGTGGGCACAACTCTGTGTCAGACTCACTGGATGCATGCAGGTTGCAAAAAAGGTATGTGGGGAAGCCCAACTTGCTGCCTAACTTACACAGTTAGCTCCACCCTTAGTTGGAGCGGGGTGTAACACCTCTGGCAGTTTCCCCCTTTCAGCTGTCTACATCCTCTGCAAACCAATGAGCCAAATACTGTTTGGGTAGAGCCTTTTGCCTTTGTTACACAAATGGTTGTTTAGAGCATCTCAGCTCTGCAGAGCTGTTTACATACGCATAAAAGCTAGGTACGCCGCATTCAAACGTCAAAGAGAGGGGACAGGAGACAATGTAGGCAAGATAAAAGCACACCTTATGTATGCTGGCGCTATTGTCTTTAGATTATACTGTAAGATGGCTTTGGTCGTACTTTTGAAAAGTTTTCCCAAACAGGAGACACAAGGACACTTAGTCAGTGTACAGTCAGGTCTCCCACCTTCTAGGCGGATGCAAGTACACTATACCAAACACTATACCATGGGATTTATTCCCAACAGAGGCTGGTCGCTCTGAATCAAGCAGGTACTAAGTGGATCTTCACATCATGAAGCGATCTACTTCATCCATGCTGCCCTGATTCTATATCTTTGCACTACAATCAGAGTGAGAATCCACTCTGTTCCGACAGGTTGACTCTTGCCGGCAGATCTGCTCTGTGATTCACCGTCATGGGCAGGTGCTCGGCACAGAAACAGAGAATTTTTCAGCTTCACCTTCACAAAACTCTATGCTCTGTTCCTGGCGGAATGTAAGAAAGTGCACTCTGATTGGACATCAAACATATGACTTTTTGCTGGTCCTATTCACTGTACAGCCTTCGCACACGGTCCTCCAGTGCAGGTTTGATGTGTCTGTGTAATGACACGGCATCAGTTTACTGCCTAATTGGGCTCCTTATGCTAAAAGGAGATTACAGGCTGAGAGAACCGTTCAAACACATTACACTAGCACTGTTCCCGTTCCCGTTCCTGTGAAGGTGAAAGCAGCGAGAGTTGAACCACTCCTGCAGTGGTCTCGTGTAACATGCTGACTATAATTCCCAAAAGGACTTATAGTTAGCAGCTGCTAGTTATTGGTAGCTCCCGTTTCACACCGCAACTTGCTAAAGAGGCAAACATAATCTGTCAGGGGCTTGGATGTCACTTGGGAGAAAGCTAGACATGAACGGCAAACAAAAGTTAACACCTAAATGAGGGACACAAAGGACATGAGGGGTACAATTTCCTGACATACCTCAGGTCCACTCAACACCGGCAAGATAAATGCCAATACATGGAAGGTCAGACCAAGTGATTCCTCTTGTGCTGATGTGTTTTCTCTCCTGGGGGAGCGGTCTCTTCCACAATTAGTGCGTTTACCTTAGTTGGGATTTGGCATTTACATGGAACTATCGCTAACCAGTTTTCGCTTCGCTAAGGCTGTTTATTAGTGGCGCATTATGTTGATGTGCGTGACTCCATGGAAAGATAAGTGACTCCATGGAATGGCGCTTGCACTGTTCGCCAAACCCAACAATAAAAGGCATATGATGGTTCATATTCTGGATATGGGCTTATCCTGGTTATTTTCCTAACAGAATATTAATGTTTAAAAAAGTGATTGACTATACTCCCATCTTTGAGGCACGAATGATCACCAAATGATGTAAACCTCATGCCATTATTGTCACCACATATCAACCAAATTGAACACTAATGGGAGATTCTGGAGCTGAACCTAAGACAGAAATCTCCACCACCATCAACAAAACTTCAAATGATGTAAAAGAATGTGTCACATCCTACTAATAGTTTCAGATACAAGTAGAAATTATTATTTTCTAGTAGAAGCTATAGAATCTATCTAATCCCGGCACACTGAAAATGTAAAAGTTGTAGGCTCATGATGGCCAAACAGCCTATGAAGACTATGAACATTAATGTTGGTGTTTCATCTATTTCAGTAATTACTTGTTGTTGGTAAATGTGTACTTTTCCAGGTTATTGTGAGTGGAAAGCGCCGGTCACAGTATTGAGGCTCTCTCAGTCTTTGAGTGTCCTGCTGACCGCATATCTGTAACACATTGACTGCACATGTTGCCGCTGTCCAACACTACAGTGCTGCACCTGAGGGTCTTTGGAAGAATTGAGTCAGATGAGGCTATTGTAGTTTTGCCACGTGGTATGTCATACCCACAACAAAACGCAGTGAGAGGACTGTGAGAGCCTTGTGCTCTTAAAATAAAGGCTTCAGTGGTTAATTTAAGTGGATTAGAGGGTTAGAAGTCCTCATTTGGGTGAGTCTCACAAACTGTGAGACATTAAGACATGGATTTCTAACCAGTATATATAATGAGAGAAGAAATGAAACCAGGCATGAACATTTATTTGGTGACTTTCTAGAGAATGTGTTTATGAACACAGGACAGGAAAGGAGACAAGGAAGGAACATTCCCTCGCCCACACACCTTTTCTCTCTCTCCCTATCCTGCTAAAGGTACAACAAAGCCTAGCAGACATGATGACAGATATACTCTGTCCTCCTCTGTAGTTTGTTAATATTCTTAAAAGTAACCAATGTTTTTCTGGAGTTGTTCTCTAGTTTATATGTGCAGCATTCTGTTGGCATACTTATTTACCAGCCTATCAAAAAGTTTTTTTGCACATTGACCAGTAACCATTTTCTTAGTGTCAGAACGCATCAACTAATTTCACTGTAAATCATTAATGAGAAGGTCGTCCACATAAAATCCAATCCAAATTGCCAGTGTGTGTCAGATTTCATAACCTGTGTTGTGAGGTGATACGACACAATGTAGAGTAAATAATGGCTTAATTAGTATTTACTCTAGGTCTATTACCGCCATAACTGCAATGATGAAGTATTTCTGTTTGGCACATAACCTCCAGACTCATAGAGCTGCATTGCTGGTACCAATTTTTCAGAACCGACAGTGAGTACTTTAAGTGGATCGGCAGATCCGAGCACCGATACCGAATACTTCTCAATTTACAGTCATTCATAGGCTGAAGACTACTGGCCTGTTATGAAACAATTACAGGAACAAATGCATTCATTGCGTTTATTTATTTGTTTGATCAAAATATGCACTGACCATTGTATAACAATCCTCAAATGAAAAGTAAGAAAATAGAAAATAGGCTACATACCATATTGCTAGAGGATATACACTCGCCGGCCACTTTATTAGGTACTCCTGCTCGGTAACGCAAATAGTCTGCTCCTCCAAACAGCGAATCATGTGACTGCAACTCAATATATAAAGCTTGCACACATGGTGAAGTGTTTAGTTTTTTGTCAACCAAACAGTAGAATGGGCAAGATGTGTGATCTAAGCGACTCTGACCGCGGTATGATTGTTGGTGCCAGACGTGGTGGTTCCAGCATCTCAGAAACAGCTGTCCTCCACGGGTTTACAGAGAGTTTTTAGAGTAATAGTAAATAAAATAAAGTAACTGTTGTGGAGGCAAAGGGTTGGGCCGGTACTAGATAGGTGTACCTAATAAAGTGGCCGGTGAGCAGCTTCTCTTGTGTTTTAACAGTCAAACACATCTCTTGAAAACATTACGTTAGGCAGTGGCTGTGGTGAAGTCCTCATGCTCTTTAGGGTGACCTGACTTGTGTGTTTAATGAAATTTGTTGTATTGAAATTTTTCATATTGGACCCCCCATGAGATGCCTTGGCTTGGCACAGCTAGCATTTGCAGTTTTATTATCCTCCTCGTTAACCTTGTAGAATCGCCACGCTGCTGCCATTTTTTGCTTTTGCTTCCGCTGCCATTTTCACTGGCGTTGCAACAATTCCTTGAATTTTGACACGGGGCGGGAGTTTGCGTGCACACACCAGGCACATACAGAGAACGAGAGAAGAGAGACGAGGAGTCAAAAGAAAAGAAAGAAAAACATATCTGAGCTATACAACATATGTAATATGGCCCTCATCAGTCTGTCTTGGATTATAGGGTTCAGGAATAAGATCAATAGTCATTATCATGTCTTAGATAGAATTATGTGAATTATGTTTTGAGACTAATGGTCTTGCATATAGAACTGTTAAAAATAAGTACAGCTTTTAGTTCATGTTCTTTCCAACAAATCGTTTTAATCATTTAGGTAGCCCAGTTTAAAGTCTGGGGAAAAAACGTCTTCTCAATCACATGACATTCTTGATTTAATAAACAACTAGTGCCTCATCCCTTATTGCTATGGATTTCAAAATAGGAGAACAATACACTCTACTCCCTCACAAGAGCTATTATTCAATTAGTAAAACTAACCTTTAGCCGTGTATCTGTCCAGGAAGTTTATATTCTTCCAGTGATGTGGGCCAGCCTGTAAGTGTAAAGAAGCTTGGTTCTATTGTTCTCCTTCCTCTGTTATTGTGTTATTACAATGGATCTTTAGAGAGAAGTGGGCCTTCTTTAGTTCTTTGAACTTGCTGCTTTGCTAACTTCAAACCCTTAACGCTCCTATAATGCATCATCTGCCTGTCTTTATTGCTTCCCTCAGTATGGGCTCTGGCTCTTTAAGTTTTCTACCTGTTCTCTAAGCTCTCTGAGACATCCCTGTCTGCGCAAGGTTTGTCAGATTTCATAAAGGGGAGAGCTGTTAATGCATGCATTGCATGTCCTGACCTTCCTCAACAGCTATGTCCTTTTAGAGGTGTAAACTTTCCTGTTTAGATCTTAGAAGTGGTCCTAGAGACGAAGAGCAACTGTTTTAAATAAAGCGGTAAAGAGAGGACAGATTTGAAACACAGTCACATCCAGATGGAACCATCACCTCATTCCTGCTTTGTTACTAGTTTGCGGATACGTTATAATGTCTGTTATGTTGAAAGTTTGTCCTTCTTTCAGTTAATTGGGCTCCATTTTGATAAATGGGTTACTTTTATGTCCTCTCTAATATATGAAATAGAGAATTAATTGTTTCAGGTCCTGGTGATCAAAACCATGACTAGCTTGTCAACTCTCTTTGGTGAAGTTAGCCAATCCTGGGCCCCAGACAGAAATGAAACGCCTAATTACGCTGTTGTTCTCCTTTATAATGGAAAAGTATGGCCAAGTTGCTAATAAACCACAGTCTTTCCCAACAGAGGGAAGTGAATGTCAAGAGATTAAAAAATTAGGACGTTTTTGTTGGTGCAAGGTTCTAGGTAATTATTTATCATTAGGAGGTAAGGAAAAGGAGGATGGTGGGCTAAGGTGTGTGCACGTGCACGTGTGTGCGCTTGCGACTGTGTGCGTGGAGGTTCCGGAAAAGCAAAAGTGCATTCAAGAAAATGCGAGTGCTATTGAAGGACAAACACAGATGGAGCTGCTATAATAATTAATGTGAACATGGCAGGGCTCCAAACCCAGGAAAATAAACAAAGTGTGTTTGATCCGCCCGCTTGTCTTTAATGAAGTGCAGGAGGCTAATTCAGTGCACGGATTTAACTCCAGGTGAGGAGAGCCTCTGTCTCACTACACAGAACAAGGAAGGGAAAGGGAACTGGAGCCAGGTGGAGACTGCATCACCTCCTTTTAAAACGGGGCTCTAAATCTGCTGCTTCTCTGTATGCAAGGCAAAGATTTTAATTTGTCCCGTAATAGAATTCATCTCAAGCTCTCTAGCCATTAAGTGTTATGCATTTGTCTCAGGCTGAAGAGCAGACGAGTGGGATGGATTTCATTTGGCAATCAGGGGCAACAGAGAAACTCTCTCTCTATTCATTCTCATTTTAGTATTTTCTACCCTTGATTTCATGTCTCATTTTTCTTCTCGTCTGACCTCTCTACATCTCACTGATCTAACAAGCAAGAAAAACAATTTTTTCCCTTACCCTTTCCTTCCCTTCCCGTTCCTCCTTATGTCACCCATGTCCATGACTATACCCTGCTCTGATCTTGCCTGAGTTTACTCTCTGTATAGCTGTCTGGCCAGTTAGCCAGTTATGGCTTAGTGGGTGCAGTCATTTCAACAGATTTGGCCAAGTCACAAGTGCAACCCGAGCTTTAGCATTTTTTCCTTCTCTTGTCATTTGCCCATTTATTATTACCTCATCTACACCATCTGCCCCTTCTGGGGGGAAACGCGGGGTCTTAGTGGACCTTTCTTACTGCATCTTAAAAGCATTAAATGCGGGTGGGAGCTGATGGATGGTAATTGCCTATCTCAACGCCAAGTCTCTAAGCCCCTCTCGGGTGGGCTGCAGGCTCCTGCCAGGACAAGGGAAGGAGTTGAGAGGTAAGCGAGATGTGAGGGAAATCCATGGATAAGGAAGGAAGAGGTAGGGAGTTGGGTTGGGTTCCCTTCAGTTATAGAAGTGACCCAAACCTAGTGGGTAGA
>CABFOQ010001032.1:0-14593 GCA_900660455.1 Gephyroberyx darwinii | reverse complement strand
TTTGACTAGCTCCATGTGGAATGCAGGAAGAACTCCAGTAAATGCTGGCTCAGGCACACAGTGAAATAATTTGTGGTTTGTTTTTTCTTACAGACTATAAGCAGAAGTATGGGGAAGAGCATGGCTCGTGCCAAGCAGGGATAGCGGGTGTTTTTACGGAGGTCAGTAACAGTGCATGTTCATCTTTTTAATCCATGTGATACCCTGTTGCTGTTAGTGTAGTCATACTGTTAGTTGTCTGCCATTTGTCCAGACTCTGTTTTGTTGTCTGGCTGCTCTCAGACATCAGCTTCAGCCAGAGATCAGTCAGTCCGCTGTTTGCTAAACCTGGCGGCTGAATCACTTCTTCAACAATTGCCATGTCAAGTTAAAATATAGATAGAAACAATGCATATACATTGTTATTGTCTACCTTTCATCTCTTTTTGCCATCGGTAGATTTTGAGTTTTATTCATTTACTTATTTTAAAGTATGATAAAAGTGAACAACCCCAGCAGCCCAAAGTACTTTTCTTACTCTTACTCTGACTTTGAATCTCAGGGATGCTGTTGCCTCTGAAGAGCTGAGACTTTACATATGGAGTTATAGGGGGAAGTTATAGGTTTAGTTATAGTTTTTATTTTCCTTTATTTGTAAGATATCTCTAAGCTGTTGAAAATGTCTAAAGTTCTGTAAAGTCAAAATCCTAAGATATAAATATGTATGTATCTCAAAGCAGTGAAGACTTCACAGATAGAAAAGGCGACAGTAGTTGACCTCTGCTCGACCTCTGCTCTGGTTCCACCAGAGATACTGAGGATAACGGTTTCCTTCCTGTAGACATTCATATCTGGCACAGAATGTTTTCTCACATATTCCATCACCCTGAGATAACTTTTTGCATCTTACAAATACAACACATTTGGTTTCATACACTCACCCCAAAATAAAATTTTCATCTTTGTACCATATTTTACAACATGTCTGCAAGCAATCTAGAAAGATGAAGATGTTAGTACAGTGAGCAGAGCTCATAAGAGGAAGGTCAGTTTGATTTAACGTTTCAAAATATTTGAAATACAATATGACAGGAAGAATGTACATATGGGAAAACCTCTGAGTTTTTTTTTAAAAAAGTGAACAGTTTTAGACGTTTTGTTTTCTATACAGTAGTAATACAATATTTTCCTTATGCTGCCTGCGGGCAACATGTTCACTAACAGTCCTTCTCAATTCTGAAATTACAGTTATGCTCAATTAAGAACATACAATGCAGTGTACGGTACAGCAACATAAATTAAATGTGTCCTTGGGGCACAGGACTGCTCTTAGAGTGAAGATAGCCAGATTGGAGAATGTGGAAACATCTTGTATCCACCTTGTTCTCTTTATTTTAATTGTTAGAGACATCAATTTTGAACTTCCTAGCAGGTTTGTTGCTAATGTGAAACACTTCTAATATATTTCATATCCACAGCTCATATGAGCTGCATATCTACAGTACCGATGCATTCTCTGATGTGTAATAAGACAGTGGCAAAGAGCCTTTTAACGTCTTTCCCCAGGATGAACATTAACCATAACCTGAATGGTTACAACAGTGTTTGAATCTAACACCTAATCTAAGCAGTAGTATCCTATCACACCACCGTCAAGTGGAGCACAGATCATGATTAGTTTACTCATGTGAAGCCTGAGGCATTGAAATAGGCATTGATTTGATTGTACGCTACCTCAGAAAGTAGAGTTGGATTTCACAAAAAAAACATCAATTACAATTCATCCACACTCTGGGAAAGACGGTGTTGATCTGTTACAGCCTTTGGACAAGTTCTCCTCAGAGAACGTGAGGAATTTAAAGAAATGATGAAGAGATGGACAGCTGTTAAACCTTATCCCTCTTTGAACCGTGGGTCACATACCTAGTGGTCCACAGATGTTTGACACCACATCACAGGGAAAGCTCAGCAAAGTCCACATTGTGTTGTTTAGTTTGTTTGTGTCGCAGATGTGGAGCGCTCAGCAGTCACTTAGTCTGATCCCGCAACCAGCTCCTGTGACAGATTGCCTAGTTTCTGGTTTGATAAAAATCATTGGATAAAAAGACTCAGATTCTAAGTAATGACACATTAAGCCGAACACGTTCACATTCTCCTACTACATATTTCTCATTTTAATTGCTGTGAACCATCACAACAACAAAAAACTGCGAACCACACATTTTACAGCTGTCAGTTTTTCTTGGTTCCTGAATTTGTCAAAACATCAAAGGAGGCAGCTACAGCGTGCATGCAGTCTGGTGTGGTTAAGGGCAGATAGCACAAAGCAGCCTGCGGCCACTGGTTAACCAGAACTTCACCCAGAGGCATTTTTTTTCTTTTTAAAAAAAAACTTTTCTCCTGCAGGCTATGGAAGTGCAGATAGCGCTATGAGCCATAGTCTCAGAGCCTAATACCTGAATGTGGGGGGTCTCATTTTCAGGAGCTGGTGGTGATGGGGGCACCAGGGTCGTACTACTGGACGGGGACAATCAAGGTGTATAACCTGACTTCTGACACCTTCTACAACCCAAACAAAGAGGAAGTTGACTCTCACAGATACAGCTACCTTGGTGAGACCCAATTCATGGAGAGGATTTTGTTGTGTTTGCCAAAACGAGGGAACTCTAACTGTTCATGTCTGTGTCTCTAGGCTATGCTGTGACTGCGGGACATTTCTCCTCTCCTAATGTAATAGACATTGCTGCAGGAGCACCTCAACACAGCGGTAGTGGAAAAGTAGGCACTTCGTCTTTAGTGGTATTTATAGATATGGAGTCAGAGGTGTCTGTGTCGCTCACTACATTGATTTCTCTTCTTCTCCTGCCCAGGTTTACATTTTCAAAATTGATGGTGTATCTTTGGTGAAGAGTTTTCAAGCCTCAGGGAAAATGGTATGAGCTGGGATGTGGTCTCTTATGTTATGTTATTCAAAAGGTCTCTGACAAACCCTGATTCTAATCTTCACACGTATTTTGAGTTGAGCTTGTTTTTCATCATCTTTTAACACAGCAGTATTTATTTAACCTAATCTGCACAGAGATCATGTAGTTGCTGCTCGTGATGTATGGCAGACATGCGACCATAATTTCTTTGTCCTAAGAACCACAGTGTTTATGTCTACGTTAAGTGTTTAGAGAGCAACAGCGGTTGGAGGAAACACTCTAAACCAGAAACCAGAGCCAGGGAGGTAGCTAATGCTTTCTGTTCAGAGTAAATAAAATATATTCAGGGTAGACCTAAGTTGTGCAAATATTAATTTAATATTGGTATAGATATGAAAGAGAAAATCAATCCAGTCAGACTGCGAATCAGATTAAATGGGGGGAACTGCCTGTCAGGAGGGGACGGGGGAAAATGGACCTGTTTGGCGATGTGATCTGACCCAATGCTCTGTGGCTCGGCTTGGTTCCAGATGGGCTCTTACTTTGGCTCCTCATTGTGTGCAGTTGATCTGAACCAGGATGGCCTGTCGGACCTGCTGGTGGGGGCACCCATGCACAGCCAGCTCCGGGATGAGGGCCAGGTGTCTGTGTACCTCAGCAAGGGCAATGTGAGTGGGATGCGGCGGCCATTGGGAACGTGATATCATAACTTGTATGCTTATTGCAGTATGTCCCGATATCCCTCTGTGAACTATACAGAAGTGCTTTTATGTACCATTATTATTATGCACAGTGTTGATTTCAGCTTTGTTCATGCTTGATTCAGTTCAGACCATGTCATTAGAATGAAACAGCGGGACGTTATTTGATTCAGAGATGATTTAACCTGCTTTTGCACCTCTTGTATCTGTGAGGTATTGTTAGGAAGTTGTAACTGTCTGATTGTCCAGTGGTTAATTTTCGGGAAAAAGCTGGAGTCATTTCACTTGTTCTTCAGCGCGGACTTTTCACTTTTCCAGTCCGATGTATAAACTGTCATCTTGCCTGCTTCTGGTTTCAGGGGGTGATGGAGGAGGCTGGGCTCTTGAATGGGGACGATGCCTACAATGCACACTTTGGAGAATGCATCGCCTCCATTGGAGACATTGATGATGATGGTTATCAAGGTCAGTACAAAATAACTGCATGGTAAACCTTTTGAACCGTACACTCATGCGTAGTATTGCTATTCTTTATTTTGACACTGGGAAGATAGAGAGGGAGACAGGGTCGGGGAAATACAGGAGGGGAAAGCTCTGGTGGGATCTGATCCCAGGACAGTGGATGAACACTGTTCCATAGGAGACTGAACAACGCGACTATCTCTGGGCACGTAAATACTTGAGGGCCATTAAAAGCCACTGGTCAGAGGTCAGAGCAGAGATAGGGTTCATGTTTATGTTACAGGTCCCGTACTAGCCCTGTCGTTGTCTATGAACCTAGCATCCTGGCAACGGCAACCCCAATGTAATGTAGAAACTTATTTTCAGTGCCATTTGAGTAACATCGTCCTGTAGCCAGCTAACAATTCTGTTTCCTCTGTCATCTGGAGTGTAATAAGGTCATACAGTTTGTATTCGTCACTATCTTGAACATCAGCCCACAAGAAAATGTTTGCTGGTTGAGATGCTCAGGAGGTGCAGCAAAAGCCAGGCCTTCTCACAGACACTTTGTTTTGATTATCCTGTGGTGAGGGGATCTTCAGAAAATATTGCCCTGTCTCACTCTCGTGTGTGCAAAATTATCCAGACCAAATTACACACACACACACAGAGACATACATTTGTACTGTCTGTTTTCCTGGCACGCACTGGCTTGGCTCCTAGGGCTCGCCTTGGCATACAACTCACACTCAAGGCTGGAAGCTGTTCCCCGGGTTTCGTTTTTGTCTTAGATATGCTCCAGGGCCTGCAGCCTGGCATAATGTGTGTGGAGAAAGATGACAACTGGGAGTTATAACTCATCAGGCCTTACAGAGTGGAGAAAGATTAAGACTAGCTCCTGAACTGACACTAATCTGTCATTACAACATAGCTCTGCTACCGTAGAAATCAGTATTCAGTTTGAGTGTGCTATTGACCCATTTTTACTACCATTTCTGCTTTGCAAGGAAGTATCTTGGTTTATAAAAAGTGCATATATGGACTTTCTCTTGATATGGGAAAAGGAGACGTCGTTTCAATCCTTTTGCCGGCACTTTATGGCCTTGTTTCCACTCTCTCAGAGGTCTCGCCAGCTTTTATGGCCACTGACAACACTTTAGTGTCTATTAAGAGACTTACTGTAACAACGTATTTTCCGGGCACTGGCCAGTCTAAAGTAAACAGAGGGTTAATGCAAGTTTTTACTAACGCACACACACAAGCACACTCTCTCTCTCACACTCACACACACACATTTAGTCATTTCTGTACTCTATTAATTACTATTAATTTCTATGCAGATTGATAGAAAACCTTGGTCGGTGTTGTCCTCTGTTTGTTTCTCTTTAGATGTAGCCATAGGAGCTCCTAAAGAGGATGACTATGCAGGAGCAGTCTACATCTACCATGGGGATGCAACAGGAATCATCAGCAAATACTCCATGGTAAAGACACTTCCTAGTGTCAGACACAACATCCACACCAAGGACCCATACTTGGCTACTATTAGGTCATGCAAAAAACACACATAGACCATAGACTCAAACAGAATTCATGCAAACGTTGTTGTGGGATATTAAAGCTGCTCCGTTAAGGAGTTCTGTTTTTTTCTGTGTGAGATGAAACAATATCACAGAAAAATGATCCTTTTTTCAATTTATTGTTATTATTACTGTACGGCTTTACCAACACATGCTGCATTTAGTTGACACAGCAGTTGTTGAAGTCACTGGGTAATGTGTGATAGATTTTCCACCCACATAACTCTGTATGAGGCGCAAGCAGGAGCTTGTTTTCATTAGCGACTACAAAGCATTTCCATGCTGAAAATGAGCCTTAAGCTCCCACACACAGTAGTCCATCATCACTACTGAGAAACCCAATGTTAAAATTCAGTAGTCTCCCTTTTTGAAGCAATAACCTCACTGTTATTGAAAGATTAAGGCACAGACAATAGCACGTTTTAGTAGCAACCTAGAGGCACTAAGGCTGCATTAAGGCTAGTACGTTGCTATTATCGAAGAGAATGATCACTTTCATTTTCTGTTGCTTGGTTCTCTATTTGTCACTGGTTAGAGCATGGCACCAGCTCTGCCAGGGTTCGGGGTGTGATTCCCAACGGGACCTCCCATGTTAAATGTATGCACTCTTTGATACCTTGAGGCACTTTGGATAAACGTATTCACCAAACACCATAAACCCCAGATTCAAATTTACAGCAGACCCATTTTTCATCAGAAAAGTTTAATGAAAACACACTTCTTTGATTCAATAATTCATAATAACCATAATAATTACCACTTTACAGCTTTGAATGCAATGATTAATAATCTATGAAAATCAAGAAATCTATCTCCCTGTGTTGGGTCACATATGCTATTTGGAAGCTGATGTCTGTTGCAGAGGCTGTCTGGACGTAGTGTAAACCCTGGTCTGCAGATGTTTGGCCAGTCAATCTCCGGCAATGTTGACATGGATGGCAATGGATACGCAGGTATGGCCATGCCACACGGAATTAAGGTTTGACTTTCCAGACACATCTGGAAAGTAAAATGAAGACATCAAATAGGAATTCAGATTTGACCCTCATTCTGCTGCAATAGTGGTGAGACACACTCGTGATACAGAGGCATCTTGTTTACTGCATTCCACAGTGGACATTCAGACTTGTCCAGTGTAACAAGTAACAAGTGGGGCTCCAATGCAAAGGAGCTCTGTGCATGGTTTAGACATCACAGGGTGTAAAGAGCAGTGTCAGACGTACTAACATTTTAGTTCTTATGGCAGATTGTACACTAATATCACATGTTTCTGTTGTGTATGTTTTTATTACAGATGTCACTATTGGAGCATTTATGGCAGATAGTGTAGTACTGTTGAGGTGAGTAACCCAGTATAGATCGTTCTGTATGAGATTGCAGTATTTGTAAAAAGGCAAAGCAGTACTTGTTTCTGGGCGATTTAATGTCCAGTCTCGCCCACACTGTATTCCTGTGTCGGTTCATGTGGCTGTAGGTCCCGGCCTGTCATTACAGTGGACGTCTCCATCTTCCTGCCTGTCTCCATCAACATCTCTGTGCCTCAGTGCCACGAGGGCCCACAGAACCAAAACTGCTTCAATGTCACCGTCTGCATGCTCTTCCGTGGAAGACAGCTGCCCGGACAGATAGGTAAGGACAGGTTCTGCAAGCTATTAAGTAATCTATGACTTCTATCGTCATCTATCGGTGACCAGTAGGAACTGCAACAACATCGACAGGTCTCTGGCACTCCCCCATCCCCCGCCCTTCCCATCCCCTTGAATTACGGTGGCCTGTGATTGACACCAACAATAAACTCACATTTTTACAATACAGATGAGTAAGCTAGCAGAGATCCAACAGAATTGCCTAGTGAGGATGGAGAAGGTAATATATCACAATACTCTGATAATAATATTTTAGTCAAACAACTCACATATCCTCAGTTAAGCAGCAGCAGAGAATGAGCTCATGAGTTTGACAGCTTAAATGGACCGACCTGATTTGTAATGGCAGTGCGTGAACTCAGCTGACACATCAGCTGACTGGGCTGTAGCGTCACTCGAGTTGTCTGCCTGAACTAATGTGGCAGGATTCACTCCATTGCTTTGTCATTAAGAATGAAATGTCTTGTGATGCCGGTCACTCCCTTGTAGCGACGTCCTCCATCGTTCCGCTCTTTAAAATAGGGTAGCGGGGGAAGTCTTGAAACTCCAATGGGTGGGGAGTTTTTGTTCCATAATAGAGAAAAGGCCCGACAGTGAGTTTTGAAAGGCAGTCGTAATTAAATGTTGAGTCGTTAGTATTGATCAACAACCCTATCAACCCCCTGCAGATAAATTATGTATTATGGCGCAGTAAAAAATACATTATGACACTTTAATGGTCATGCAAACTCAGGAACTTTGTAAATATGATCACGCTGAGCAATTTACTCTGTACTCCATATGACAGTATGGTCAGCCTTTGGCCAGCGGCTGACTGTCATCGTATTTGGATTATGGTTACCCTTCGGCCCGTGGGTGTGGTGTCTGTCGAGTGTTGGGGTGTGGTTCTTCTCCAGTGTTTGGGTGTGGCCAAACACAACCCCCCAGGGGAGCAAGAGAACCAGACTGTCCTTACGTACATAAAGTCCTGGCCAGCGGGAATAAAGGTTCTCTGTTTGGTTATCTGGCATACACCATGGAAAGTGCAGCACCTCATGCTTGGTGCCTCCCATAATGAAGCCCCCCTTTGCCTCCTCTGGAGTGAGGTCATGGCATTCCCTCTGTTGGACGGAGCAAACAGCAGGCTTTGGTCCGACTGGGGTGTGTTTGCCACCCCTCCCACTGTTTTAGCAGTATGACACCCTCTTGAAGCCATTACTACACTGAGGCTGATTCATTCAGCGCAATGGATTTAAAAAGGCCAGAGGCCCATATATGGTTCATAGGAAACATTTTAAAGTTTGACTTCCTGCTTGTGATTTCTCAATTAAGAAGAAATATGAACTGAAGGGAGTGTTGTTATTGCAAAGCTTTCTTTCACAGTATTATTAGTTCTGTTCCACCAGTTGGAAAATTAATTTCCTTTGTTGGTAAATCCTGGTCTGCTCCCTTTAAGCTGCTGTAACCTGCACAAACAGCCTGTCTTTACATATAAGTACAGTTTGATCAGTAGTCATTTCAGCCTGAAATACTTGTCGGTTTGTGGCTGCACACAATACTTTCTTAATATGACTTTGTTTCCCCTGAGAATTTCAGATGATTATTTGGCCTGAGTTTGGTCTAAGATGAAACTTGATTGCATGCTTGGTTTGGTTTTCTGGTAACATTAATACAAATGTAAGAAAAATGTATCCATTGCTAATGCTAGTTAGTTAGTTACTATGCAGCTGAGGGGCAAACACTTAAGAAATGACTTTAGATCAACTTAAATGAACAACAACACTTTGTTTGTTATCCTTGTATAGCATAACATAAAGCATTGTTGTTAGTGATTTAGTGATTTAGGTTAATTTAGCCAAAAAATCTCAAACACATGACCAGTTACCAGCATGACTCACATTTATTTGACAGTGGCAGTGGATCATTTTGTTTTTATGTTTTTGTGGCGATTCCCATAAAACCAAACCCTGCGTTCTTCACGTAGTTCTCTGATACTGTTTGGTCAAACAGCCATCACTGTCAGTTGATCATTTCTGTAACAGTGTTTCCATCTCTCCTCAGAGTTGCAGTACAACCTGACGGCTGACGTGGATAAGAGGCAGAAGAGCCAGCCGTCCCGGGTATACTTCTCTCAGAACGGAGCTCAGATCAGCCTCCTGAGCCAGCAGCTCAGCCTGGACATCAACAGAGAGGAGTGCCAGCGCTACACTGCCTACGTTAAGGTAGGTCTCTCCCCAGCTGTTCGAATCGTCTGGCCTTACAGCTGGGAGTGTATGTATGTTGTGTTGTCCACTGTTTGCTCGTGTCCGCAGCTGATCTCTTGGTTGCTTTCTCATGACCTAGAGTGCACTCACCCTGCGATGTTGTTCTACGATATGAGTTATTTGGTTAAGTGGTTGTTTTTTTCTCATGCTTTTTTGTTGGAGAACCGCCTAATAAGTTTAGGAAGCCAAAACAAAAAAACAAACAAACTCAAGACCATACCAGGGAAGGGCCATCATGTAGGTTATAAGAGTACTGACTGTGGTAACTGAACACTGTCAGTTTGCTTCGTGGCAGATCAACAGGCATCTGGTGAGAAGTTATTTGAGTCACCCTGCTGGTTTAGGGCAAAGGTAGCAGTCAGGCGCTTGATGGTTTGTGAAACCGTGTCATACTGGGAGTGTGTGTTACCAGCCTCAAGTGTATTCCTGCAGAAATAGACAGCAACAGGAAACAGGGTCTCCTTTGTCACCACATAGTCACTCTATTGTGCTCCACAGTGATTTAGCCACAGAGAAGGTCCACGTCCTGAGGGCAACATCCATGTTCCACCTCCTCTACCACGGAGGCCCCGCATTAAGCCTGTAAATTTCACTGGCATTCTTAACTGTGCACTCCAGGCACTTTCACCGTGGGAGTCTGAGCTGTGGAGTGAGGGGGGCTGTCATTACCACGCCTGCCTCTCTTCGTTTAACCACGTGGACTGTTATGAGTATCATTACATCATGATACGCACATAAGTTATCAACACATCACAGCTATCAAGGCTTACCCACTGAAACCTGGCATGTGTTTATCCAGTCTCTTCAATAAACCATTGCTCATTACTAACTTTAACGTTTCACATTTAATTTACACTTTGTCTAAGTGTCATTGCAGTGGACGTTTACAGGGATGTAAACGTCATGTAAGTTGTGTTTCAGCATAACGTAAATCTGACATTTCAACTTGAACTAAACATCTTCAGGTTTGTGGGTGGGCAAGTGAATTACTGCCTAGCTGCCACATATCTGTGGCATCTCTCTGGCTGTGAGATAAACATTCTTCTCTTTTAGTAATACTATGAGAGCCATCCATCAGACCTGTACATGTTACTTTACTATAGGTAGTTAGTTCAATCACTAATGTTACTGGGTGTAATTACACTGTGACAGTGTTGTTATAAGATGAGTAACGGTGTTACTACATGGATGTAGAGCGTCTTTTTGAGTATACAGCTTTACAGCGTTTGTCTGTAAATTTGAGGTGAGGTGAATGTGTGGTGGATGAGGTGTTTAGTCTGGCATAGGTACCTGCTTAAACCAGGTTTAGTCTGGTTTAAGCAGGCATAGTTAGTTGGATTTATGTGATATATTTTGCTACATTTATTGTGTAGATTAGTATCCTTTCAATCTCTGTGGCCATGAAGTCCACCTGCTCAACAGCAATAACCAGAGATTCGAGGCCCAGGGTTACCAAAGGATAAGGCAAGCCACACAGTAAACTAAAGGCATAGTGCCAGTAAGCCAGCTGACCACAGCCTCACAGACTGTTTGTAAACTGAATAACCTTAGATGATAGAGGAAAAGTAAAGGGAACAAAGATTATGACCCAGCTTGATAATGGACTACCGTTGACTCTTTGGGGTTATCATCATATGTGTTTGTCCTGAACCTCAGAGAAGACCTGGAGAATCACCATAATCAGAAGTGATCTGGCTCCACTCTGGGAGCGGGTCTAGTCTGTTTGGCCAATCTCATCATTTATCTTGCTCATGTGTCTGCCCACATGAGCCAGTCCTCCCGTTCCCTACAAGAGGTATGCTAATGGAAACCAGCTGGTGCCCGACTGCATCCTCAGGGGGAGCCGGCGCCCCCCCCACCCTTCTCCCAGCTAAAACATATAGTAAAAACACAGGATAGAGGTTAGCGTCACAGCAGGGTGCCAGGCTGGTGTTGTGTCAACTGGAGCTCCACGCTGGCGCTGGTGATGGAAAACCCGTGCGTCAGGGTTGATTACTCAAGCCCTGATGCATGAGGACCTGTGGAAGCAGTCCATGAGCTATTCTCAGCCACGATCACTTCGTACTCTGACCATTTGTCGACCTCACTTGCTGACCATATAAATTCAGCACATTTAAAAGACCTTTGACTTACCATTAATGTTAACGACAGAACTTAATCACCCACAGTTAAAGTGAGATTTGTTCTGCATATGTAAATGGAGCAAAAGGACTGGAAAAGGCTCTGTTTTCACCAGTGAAATCTAGTGAAATGCTGGAAATCACATGGTATTGCAGAACACAAGGACACAAGGTAAACAAAGGGCACTGAGTACAGAAGTTAATAGTTCAATTACAACATTTTTTCATAAGTAAGTCCTCCAAAAATTATGCAAGTCTTTCATGTTGATCATTTTAAGCATGTTTTTATTGGCAGGGACTAACAGCATACCAGACCTCCAGATGGTCTTTGTTTGGTTATTTTTAGCTAAATAAACTACACACAGACATTTACTTCAGTTGTACCTCATATTTAGGGAGGGAAAACAGTTCCCTGCAATGATGACTGTTGAATTGTTAGGGTTCAGGTGACCTGAAAGGCTATGCGTGAGATGTAATTTAATAAAAAACAACACCTACTTTGTACTGAAATTCTTCAGTTAGCTATATTATGTTAAGTCATTTTGTTCAATTGGCACATTATCATTTTATTTGCTGTTTCTCAAGTTACTGTGCCAGACAAACCCCTTCTGGTGAAATAGCTTGCAGGTTTGGAGCGTTATTCGTGTGCCACTGACAGGAAATACTTCTGATCTTGGCAGCTGACTTTTAATAAACACACATTTCCCATCCTTCCATACTGTATGTGGGATGGTGCATGATGAGGATCGCACTAGTTGCAGGGATGTCGAAGGAGAGCCACCAAGGCTGCCATGAATGCATTTAAGTTCTCCATCTAGCGTGAAGCTGAGGCAACATCAGATGCTATTGTTGGTAGTTGAGCTATGTGTACATGATGACCCTCTGGGCTGTGTGTTAAATGTAGGACCTCAGTGTCCATAGCTGTATGCAGCAGGTGCAATTACCTTACCTCATGATATATGTTTTGATTCAAGTCCATTTGTTATTGCTTACATGAAGTACCATTTGGCTACAGAATGTCTTTTAGTGCTTTGATGCATTGCATGTCTTAGGAAACATTTTTGCTTTGTTACATGTCCATCGCTGCTTCCAGACTATCTCTGCGATGACATCACATGGCGTGTTTACAGCCTTGGCAATTTATCCTTCGTCATATATATGTTTATATGTCAGCAATCCCATCACAGTGTAGTTCACGTGTGACTTGAAATCATCATGCCAAGGGCCAATGCCATTTTTGGTATTGAGTGGTATTGTATAGCTCTGTAGATGCATCACAGTCTCCAAGGAAGAGCTAAAATAGGCAGCTAGAGCCCTGCCTGTAACAGTTGCCTGTTTAATTTAGCTTGTAAAGTACTCCTGTTCTCTGGCCTATATTCCACTTGGTGTGTGCCCTATATCTCATGTCCCATAACATTGCCCTGGCACCATGGGGGTATTTAAAGGTCCGCCAAACCCTATTTTGATGGCTGCGGCTACTGGGGCATCTCCAGGGTGGACATCTATCTGTCGAAGCTAAATGCAGTAAGGCCATCTCCAGTCTCATATGGCTGATAAAATAGAACTAGATTGTCTGCTTTTTTCTAAGATAACCTCTTCAGACTGGGTAGATGGGCTGATTTTCATCTAAAAGGTTACAGAAAGAACCAAGTTTACTCTCATTCATCAGGAGACTGCAGCTTCAGCCATGCTGCCTAAATGTACATACAGAAGTGACAGAAAGCCTCGATCTCATCATGTTACCATGTCAATATCTAAGTATTTTTATAGCACCTTTCAAAAGTAGGCCTACAAACTGCTTCACAAATAAACAAAAAGAGTAATAACAATATGAAATAAGAATGAAAAAGAAATAATACAGAAGTAATACAAAAAAAGAAATAAAAGAGACACCTGCATGACATACAATGATAACACTGTCAGCATTTATCACTGACTATAACAAGTGCCAGAAAGTAAGACAATCACAAGAAAGTATTTAAACGTCAATGCAGTATGCTTTTTTTGGATTGACAACTCACCTGACAGTGTTCGAACTGCGTGGTGTGGTGATCCCCGCCAGTCTGGTACTCCAAGCAGGCCAAAACAAATGAATTATTTTAACAAATACTGCTTGACCCAGGTCTGCTCTCCACAAAGAGACACAGGGAAACACAGAGAGTAAAACAACAGTTAGCTGACCCCAGTAAGACAGAGTCCCAGAGCCTCAGCGCTGGCACGTGGAAAGTTGGAGCCTGGCTGCCACACTGCCTGCTTTGTTTGCCTCTTTACAGTTCTACAGAAATGTGCAATTCCCTTGATGCCCTTCCACTGGTTTCATTTACCCCAGGCCAAGAAAGCTGATACAATGCAAGTATATAGCAGGAAGGTAATCATATCCAGCTGTCTTCTATTACACACGGCAGCAAGTCAAGCACCTATTTATAAAAAATAAGACGGAAAAGAATTTAAATATGCTAGAGTAGTGCGATGTGAGAATAAATCGAGTGGAAAAATGGCATCGACGCTGTCGTGTAAATAACTTCCAACTGAACGCTTTGTCTGCAAGTATTAGTTTTAATGGCAATAGCTGGATCCAGAAAAAATGGATTATTCCTACTAATTTTAGCACAGGGTAGTATTTTGGTCAGGATTTCCCTACATGGTTGTGCCAGAATGAACATTCGTCAATTCTTTTCCAGGCTTGTTTTGGGAGAACACAGTTCACAGACTTGTTTTACTGCATGAAATGAGTCATACTTAACATGAAGTTGCTCTCTTGCCTGTGCGTTAGAGATGTATGTTCTTACAGTTGAAGTATGGCTCCTAAACAGAATGAATTGGTACGGTGTTGTTGCTATAGTAAATCCGTTGTTATTACTCATACTCACGGGCAACCAAATGTTGAACCGATTGATGAGTTGTTGATTTTGGCAGCTCAGCATGCTGGGAAAAATGTTTCCTCAGTCTGCCGGCCACG